>JAGDQP010014783.1:0-44303 GCA_022664845.1 Lepisma saccharinum | reverse complement strand
ATCAACGAGGTTTGCGGTAGCATAAATAATCTCAAAAATGATAACTGAAAATATGTTTTAACAATATTCTTCGACATAGCGGGGGCTTTGATAAAGTATGGTGGCCCTCGGTGCTAAAAGTACTCAAAAATCTAAATATACATCCTGCAATATGGAAAGTTGTGAAAGACTATTTCAAAGACAGAAAGATTCAGATTGAAACGGCCGATGGCGTAGTGCAGAAGACACCAACAAAGGGTTGTCCGCAGGGCTCTGTGCTCGGTCCGGTTGTCTGGGATATAGTATTCCAGCCATGCCTGCAGATGCCGGATGAGATGGAAAATGTGGAAAGAGCAGTGGGATACGCAGATGATCTGGCGGTCGTGATTAAAGGCAACAGCCGAATTGACCTAGAAAATAAGGCATATAACATTATAAACTATATGACGGCGTGGTGCAATAACAATAAGATGTCAATTTCAGCAGAAAAAACAAAATATGTGATCTTTAAAGGCAAACTAGACTATAACAGGACCTACAATTAAAATCAATAATACATCAGTCAAAAGAGTTAAGGAATTTAAATATTTAGGCGTAATATTGGACGAAAAGCTAAATTTCAGAAAACATGTAACTGAAGTAAAAAACAAAGCAAACAAAGTAGCACACAAAATAATAAACATTGCAACAAAAGAGTATCGTATACCACTAAAAATAATAAGAACGTACCACGACGTCATAATACGCTCAGTAATGGGTTACGCCGCCAGTGCATGGTGTCACCGCATGGATGACATCAGACAGAAACAAATTATTGACAGATCGCAACGACAACTACTGCTACTAACGGGAGCATACCGAACAACATCTGTGGAGGCGCTTCAGATTGCGACAGCGACAATGCCGATGCACCTACAAATTAAGAGATTAGGAGCCGCGTACTGGTTAAAGAAAAATAACGAGCTGCTACTTCTTTTTTGGTTATCCATGGTATCTCTTGGTTATTATCTTAATAAGGGATGTGTGTTGCCTCTTGTCTTATTCTTTAATTTTCTTCATTATCGTCTTCTACTTGGTCATTCGGGAATAGTTTCGTGACTAATAGTTCCAAAGTTTCACGCCAGTTTTTTGTATATGTGTCATCTTCTTTCTTTAGTGTATGTAATATTCCTTTATTTTTTATTTTTTGCATTACGATCTTGTAAGGTATACCCCAGATATCCTTACATAGGTTTAGATACACAAACTTAGCCCAAGTTTTCTTTTTGGTTTCATATAATTCTTTCTCGAATTTTTGCTTTATTTGTCTATAGTTGTTAAGTCTTATTCTTCTCAGTTCGTGGTCTCCAGCCGCTCGGCTTCTCAGGTCGTTGTCTCCAGCTGCTCGGTAGCTTTTTCTGCTTGCTTTCATTTTTCTCTTTAATCTATCCAAACTCCCGACTCCAGAGCAATTTGCGGTTCTTGTTATTTCCTGGTTTCGGTGCCGTTTTCATTACTGCTTCAATAGTTTCTTTTTCTATATCTTTTGCCAAGTCCTCTAGGTCAACATTTTCTTCGATTTGTGGTAGTTTTAATTTCTCTATTAATTTTTTGAAGTTTAGTCTTTTTACGTTATAGTTAATTTTGGTTGGTTCTTCGTTAAATTGTTTATCATCTTTGTTTGCTAGGTCTATATTGAAGCCAATGATGCTGTTCTGGCTCGTGGTAGCATCTTCCATAACTTTCCATTCATTTATGTATGTGTTCAAGTTGGTCCTTGTCAAAGTCACATCTATGTTACTTGCCGCCCCAGCCCTTCCCTGAAAAGTTGGCGTTTGGTCTGCCTTGTTTTGGACAACTAGTTGATATAGGTAAATAGGTTTATTATGTTCTCGTATTTTTGTCCTTTTTCGTCCGTTTCAGGGCAGTGCCAAAGCGGTGATTTAGCGTTTATATCTCCCAAAATCATTACATTTCCCCTATAAAACCTCTCCAAAATTCGTTCAAGTTTATATACAAAGATATCAGCTGGCATAGAGAATTGGCTGTATATATTTACTAGTGTTATTTTGTCACCTCCCAGCCCCATGCTCAGCGCCTGGATCCACCTGCAAGCGTTTTTTGAATCTACTAGTACATCTATTTTCTTGTTAAAGATAATCACAGCCACCATTGGATTTGGATCATCTGGTATTAGTATTCTGTCATCTGTTCTCATTCCCGTCATTTTGCCCTTATTGGTATAAGGTTCTTGGACACACGCTACATCCACTTGCTCCTTGTCACAGTATTGCCTAAGTTCGTGTGTGACTAGCTTGGATCTGTCTAGATTGAATTGGACAAATTTGAACATTTTATGGATTTCTTAAGTGGACATAGCATGCTGGAAATTTGAGTGTCGGTTCGAAAGTAACTCGTCCATATGCCATCACAAATTGACGGTATACATTGTTAAGTTGAAAACACTCATCTCTTCTTTGAAAGACTCTAATCACCAGCTTCCATAGTTCTTGCGGATCTGAGGTAATTCCGTTTGCTCGCAGATGAATCCTGTCCACCTCGTCATTCACCGGGAAAGAAAATACTTTTCCCATTGCTGTGGATGTTCCTAACAATGGTTCTTAGTGCAGCTACGAGCATTTGGGATTCTTCTAGTCTTGAAAATATGTAGGCCTTATTTAGATTATCATAAAGTATGTTTGGGTTATTCCCATCCTCCGGTTCGTCTTCTTCAGCTGATCCTTCATCAGTTCCTTCGCAGTTGTTCTCTTTTGTGGTTTCTAGTTCTATGTGCTTTTCTTTGGGAGTTTCCTTGTTTTTCTTTCTTTTGTGAAATCTAGGTATCCAGGATTTCCATCATCTCCTCTTTTTCTTCAGAAGATTTTTATCGTTGCAGGCTCTTAGTCGAAAGACTGGAGTATTATTAATTATCATGCACGGATCCAGTAGCATGAGTTGAGATCTAACGGGTGTAGTAACCATAGACAATAATCTTCTTCCTGGTTCCAACATTATTGATCTTTTTAATGAATGGTGAGAAAATGGACAACACGAAATCCGGTAGGCATGCAGGCATTCAAAGAATTGCTTCGTGAAATTAATATCCCCAAGGAATTAATCAATTTTCAGTTTGGTGCAAGCATTGTAAAGCAGCAAGTGAAGGTAAAACCTAAGGCAAAGGATCTTAAAGCAAATAAACGTATCATTTTCAAAAATATCTTTAAGCTTTATAGAGAATACAAGTATTAAATCCTCTTTACGTGGAGTGAATTATAGGTATCAAGATCTAATGTCGACGGGAGTGTTTCTAAACTTCGGAAGAAAACAATATTGTTAACAAAAACAAACAAAAAAATGGTTAGCTTCACAAGATGCATATACCTTACATGTCCCCGCGCGAAAAACTTTCCTCGGAATCAATACTATCATAGTGGTCCTCACGAATTAATTTAAATGGATTTGGCCAATGTTCAGAATGTGGTAAAGTATAATGATGGGTATAGATACATTTTTTCGCCATTGGTCTCTTTTTACGGTATGCGACATGTATTCCTGTCAAGCACAGAACGGTTCCTGTTATGACTGACGTCATCACAAAATTTTGAAATCGATAAATTTCCAAATAGTCCATTGTCAAATCTATTTAGGAAGCGAGTTTTATAATCGTAAATGTGAAACGAGTGTTTGAGAGGTTTTGTGTAAACATTATAGTGTGCATTCGAAATGAGATCTGCACTTGTAGAACGATTCATTTGTACTATCAAGGAAAAACATACAAGTATTATACTTTACGGCTGAAAATATCTATCGTTACATTGATGTATTAGATGATCTCGTGCATAGTTATATTCACACCATACATTTCACCATTAAAATTGCTCCTGCAAACGTTAATCATTCCTATGTAAATCAAGTCTGGCATACCGTATACGGAAACAAAAACAATAACCAAGCCGAAATGTATGCTACAGCCAGGACACTATGTCCGTGTTAGTAAATATAAAGATAGATTAAAAAAGGGATACTTATCGAAATTGTCCCGAGAAATCTTTATCGTAGACCAATGTGTAAAAAGCTCTCAAGTCACCTATAAAATCAAAAACTGGAATGGTGATCCTATCAAGGAAATCTTTTTCACTCAAGAACTACAAAAAGTCCTTGTAGGAAAAAAGAAAACGTAACTGATTGAAACAGTATTAAAACGACGAAAAGGTTGGCTCTATGTCAAATGTTTAGGATATCCTACAAGTATAAATAGTTGGGCACGACAAACAATCGTCAGTCGTCTTCGTGATGTCCGAGCAGGGTTTCGATGAATTTATGTAACCTTAGCTTCGAATGCAAGCAGCTACATCTTTGATAATACAACGGCATCGTATACGAGCAAACTATGTCAGCCACTCCACTTGACGGGAGATAGTGTCGTGGGTGAAACCGGCGTTACTGTCCCTTAGAGTTTTTATAATCTTCAACATGAGGGAGAAATTATTATTTAAACACATAGGAAAAAGAAAACAGAATACAATATTAAACTTCCAGTTGGGTACTGTGTTTGAAAATATTCATCACATGCTTTAAGTCCAACAGTAAGAACAAGCCCAAAAAGAAGCAAAAGAAAAATAGGGTGAAAACCAACGAATATTAATCTTACTCGAGAAAATACTTAAAGTAACGATTTTGAATAATAGGGAGAACAAGAAGGATTTCTTGATGATAATCCCAAGTTAATCGATGATGAGAGTGATGATGCAACAGCAATTGATGATCCTGTCATGTTACACTACGATAATACACGACATTAGGTCTTTATTAAACATAGACGTTATCGTGGACGACAATACGTAATTGTAATGGCTTACAAAATATATTTGGATTCAGTAATGATCCCAATGTAAACACACGGGCCGTTCACGTTTACCCCATTCGCCGTAGCAGAAGACCCATGATTCTAACTGTGGTTGCACCATATCCATGAAATCTGGAATATTATATTCCATCAGAAATTAATGTTATCTTGATAATTTCAAGACAACCTGATTTCGGTCAACTAGATCAAAAGATCAGTGTGCATGAGTATCAGTATCGTCAAATCCAATCGTTTGTGTTTGATAATCCGCGCTGTTAAAGTGGAAAAGAAATATTTCGGCTAACTAAATGGTTCCATCAATTTAATCCACACTTATTTCTCATAGGCATATTAATTATTAGATTAACAATAATTCAATGATGACGGGACATCTCTCGAGAAGGTACCTTCGTTACATGTTGACTTAAAAGATGAACGTGGTAGAAAATTTCCATTTCAATTTGGAACGTCGAGCATAACACTACACATTAAACAGAAAGCAACAGCATCATGTACAAACTTGCGCTACAAAGAGTAATAGATAGATTCGATTATGGACAGTGATCCAGATCGAGTCCAAAACAAGAGTAAAATAAAACACAAGAAAATGAACCCCCCATGCAGGAAAAGAAGAAGCCAAATTAGACTACAGCAATTTAATAACAACAAGAAGATATGTAACTTACATAATTGGCTAACGGCAGGAATAACAAAATCAACAAATAAATTCCTCGAAATCAAATCTGGTCACATAAAATTGGAAGATGCAAACCAAATAGTTCTACATTATATAAATCCCAATTTAGTAACATTCCCGAGAGGCTTTGCGCAGTATGTAGCCCTGTCACACGACAAATATGAACTAGATCAGATGGAGAAGTTGGATATCAAATTAGACAGTAAACAGGAAATAGAAATTTATCTATAAAAAAATCGATATAACTGTAAGATAGTCAACATAAAGTCATCAGCCGAGCATTTCCTGGGAGATTTGGAACTGACCCTGGAACTATTGTCAATACTGGAATGCGAGGAAAGGATTAGGATGCAAATACCAGCTACAGGAATGGGCCTATGGTGGGCAGACCCTGAGGATGTATTATTAATACTTAAAAAATGGGAGAAAACAACAAAAAACGTGGGATTAGAAATGATAGTACAAGATGCAACACTGCATACAGAAGTAACTAGAATATGGAATACTTTGGAGTCAATTGTAAGCGAGGAGAGCTAGGAAGAATCAGAGGGAGAGAACAGTGATGGAGGAACCCAGAGTGAAGAAGGCTTAGACGAGGGAGACGGAGGAGATGTGGTGACGGAGGAAAGAGACGTAAATGGAGAAGAAAAAAGTAGGAAGAAGAGAAGAGGATGGAAGCAGTGGATTCCAAGATTCTACAAGAAGAAAAATAACAAAAAATGAGAGAAGAGAGGCAAGAATCTATGGAAAAGAACGAGGCGATAGAAAAAGAACAGAGGAGAGAAGAGGTAAAGGAGGTAACTACTTTCAATCCTAACAAATTCTATGAGTCTGAACAACGGCTATATCCTATCAAGACTTGAGGAGCCATAGCTGCTATCGGCTGCGCTGAGAATTATTGTAAGAAATATCCACCCCAACGGGAAAACAATCACCTTCCCAGTAATTGAGGAAGTAGATAGGATAAATCTGCGCTCGAATGCCATCACGACAGAACCAAAAGGAATTACTAGAACTAGTGGATAAGGCCTTCGCAAGAAGAAATGAGACAAAACAGCTCAACAAAGTCTATAGACAGTTTGTGATGGCGTGCGGGCGCACAGTATTTATTCCAAAGGAAAAATTCCCAGCGTGTTATGTCCACACGAGACAGCCCTAACCAGAAATGTTTCGAATAGTCCAGGTAAATTAGCCACCCAAGAACTTAGGCTAACTGCGATAAAGAGAAGGTGGACACAGCATCCCTTCAGGAACCCTATATAAATAAGGGAAGATTGATTGGAATGAGAACCGACGCAATGGTCCTGGTGCCGAAAGGTCCAAATCCGATGGTGGCTGTGGTGATTCTTAATAAGAAAATAAACGTTCTAGTAGACACTCAAAATACCTACAGATGGATCCAAGTTATAATAAATTAAACAGTAAAATAATAACTCTTGTAAATATGTACTGCCAATTTTCCATTTCAGTGAACGTGTTTACAAATAATTAGAGGAAATATTAGCGGGAAATTTAGGGGAAAATATATTAGTGTTGGGAGACTTTAATGTAAAATCTCCGCTGTGGCACTACCCTAGAACGGATGAAAATGGCGAAAAATATAAAGATATAATGAATCAGTATAACCCAACAGTTCACAACATAGCAGATCAACCACCAACATTTCAGGAAAGAGCTGGAGCGGTAACGATGTTAAAAGGTAATTTACATCAATGGATCCGAAACTGGAAGGTACAGGATTCAGAAACTACAAATCAGCATGGTGTCATCAGCTTTGAAATCGATTTAAGCAGAAATAACGAAATAACGCAGGAAGAAGATGATGCATTTAAATATAACGTTAAAAGATTAAATATGGAAAATTAAAAAGAAATTTAATACTCCCACAAATTGAACATGAAATAAACCTTGACGAATTGGCAACTAACCTAGAAAATACAACAACAAATGCAATTATAAGTTCTACACCAACAAACATAAATGAGGCTAAAAAGACACCCTTCTGGACTAGGAAACTAATAAAATTAAACCGAAAACTAAAAGCAAGTAGGAAGAGTTATAAAGCGGCTGGAGACCACAGACTACGACAGACAAGGCTCGAAAAATATCGGAAAATCAAGCAGCAATATGAAAAAGAAATTTACAACACCAAAAAGAAGACCTGGAGTAAGTTTGTGGAAGAAAATCTTAGCACGGATGTGTGGGGGTATGCCCTAAAAAATAGTAATGAACAAAATTAAAACTAAAGGAGTATTTAACACACTAAAAAGAGAAGACGGATCATATACAAAAACCTGGAAGGAAACAATGGAAATATTATTTACAAAATTATTCCCAGATGACAACATAGAGGAGGATAATGAAGAAAATCAGATAGTTAGAAATGAAGTAAGGCATATCCAGGATACGAAAATACACTTGAATCCACTAATGATAACAAATGATGAAGTCGCAGCTGCAATAAAATCAATAAAAACAAAAAAGGCACCTGATCCAGATGGAATTAAAGGAGAAATATATAAAAATTCTATGGAAATTTGGATACCTTACCTGACGAGACTTTATAACGAATGTCTGAGGCAAGGAAAATTCCCAAAACCTTGGAAGATCGCAGATCCGGTGGTGCTACTAAAGGGAGATGATAAACCTCGGTCTAATCCTAAGTAGTAGACCAATTTGCCTACTTAACATTATCAGCAAGATTTTCGAAAAAGTTCTAGCATCAAAAATAAACGAAAAAAGAAGAGAACATACAAAACTGTATTCTACAGTATGGCTTTCGACGAGGGAAGTCGACCGAGGATGCGATCAACGGAATCTGTGATTCTATAAATAATCTCAAACAAGACAACTTTAAGTATGTAACACGAATTTTCTTTGATATAGCAGGCGCATTTGATAATGTTTAGTAACCGGGAGTACTAAAGGAGCTTAATAATTTAGGAATAAATTCATCTGTATGGATGGTTCTAAGAAATTACTTTCAGGATAGACAAATAAAAATAGACACGGCTGAAGGCACCACTGTAAAATCACCAACTAAAGGATGCCCCCAGGGATCTGTGCTGGGCCCAATTATTTGGGATATAATGTTTCAGCCATGTCTGGAGGTGCTAAATAATATGGAACATGTGGAAAGGGTCGTCGGATATGCGGATGACCTGGCGGTAGTTATCAAAGGAAATAGCAGAAATGAGATCCAAAATAGGGCAAATGAAATAATAACAACAACGGCGTCATGGTGCAAAATAATAAATTAACTATATCAGCAGAGAAAACTAAATATGTTCTATTTAAAGCAAACATGAACTTCAACAGAGGTGCGATAATAAAAGTAAACGGCACAACAATCAAAAGAGTAAAGGAATTTAAATACTTAGGCGTAATTTTAGACGAAAAGCTTAATTTTAGATCCCACGTAAATACAGTAAAAAATAATGCAATAAAAGTCTCATAAAATTGTAAATATAGCAACCACCGAATTTAAAGTACCTATGCAAATAATAAGGATGTACCATGACGTCATACTTAGATCCATAGTAGGATATGCCGCCAGCGTCTGGAGCCACCGGATGGATGATGTGAAACAACAAACAATCATAAACAAAGCACAAAGACAGCTACTACTGAGACTGACAGGAGCGTACAGAACCACTCCGGTGGAGACACTCCAAATCGCGACCGCAACCATGCCCATGCACCTGCAAATTAAAAGAATGCGCGCCGCGTACTGGCTCAAAAAAGGAAGGCAAGACAGGATACAGCAGATAATACTCAACAAGCGGAAAACAGATGCCAAATACAAGAGATTCTGACCAGTGCGTGGCAAACATTCTGGGATAATATACCTAAAGCAAGAAGAACTCATAGTATCCTTCCAGACGTGGCTGAGAGGATGAAGATGCAAGTGAAAATAGATGGAGGCCTACTACATCCGGTCATGGTCCGTACAGGCAGAGGCCGAGGGATCTTGGACTCGTCGAGGATAACTTGTGCCGCGTCTGTGGTGTGGTTTCAACCCCAGACCATGTGGTGTTACGATGTGGAGAAACAGCCCAATTAGTGGAAGAACAACGAGCACTTCTGGGGGACAGGACAGTCGCAGAAGCTCTGCGAAATCCAGAGCTAGTGGCAGCCCTCCGGGAGGTAGCGACAAAAGTGTCACCTTATCACAGGAAGAGATTTGTGGAAGGAGATCGGGGTCTCAGGGCGCGGCGTCAACCAAACCCTCCGGTGCGTGGCGACCGCGACAACCGCGTCGTCCGCAATTGAGACAACCGCGAACCAGAACACGTCTGACAAAAACAAATAAAAACAATATGTGCACAAAGTAAAAGACTTGATAAATTTGACTATTTGTGTGGCTGCTGGAAACCAGTAGCAAATCAGTGTGTTGCTGGAACCACAGCAACAGACGCTGTATAGTTGTTGTTGAGTATTGAATGTATGGTGATGGGAACCAGGTGAAATCTATACCGTGAGTGCGTGCGAATGTGAAGTGAAAATATTAAGGTGTGTGGCTGCGGAAACCGCATCTATTCTCCATTAAAAGAAGACAATCCCATGACTGAATGAGTGAAGAGTGAATGAAAGAAGAAAATGAAACAATTTAATAACTAGAGGAAACAACAGAGTCACTAAATAGAAGAAAGATGAAGCCCTCCTATGACTAGTGACCCCTGCGATGACTAGTGAGACAAGCCAAAAAGGGAGAAAAAGAAGATTACTAATCATTTGCTTTCTTTTTCTTATATATTTGCAGGAGAGAAAAGACCAGAAGAAAAGAAGAAGAAGCCACTCAAGTTATGTGTTGTGTTGTCCTGTGATGTCTGTATCGTCTAAATGTGTTGTATGTTCTTTATGTAAAATAAAGTATATAGGTAGACAGGCACCCCCCCCCCCCCCAGCAACAAGTTCCAACTAGGATCCAAGAGCAGAATTACCCTTGGATGCCTGGTCCAAGACCGTCCCACAACACCAGTTGTCTCGTCAGATGGAATACAGGGGATTCTTGGAATGCTTGAATCCCGGCAATCCAACAATCACTAGGGACAAGCCTGCCCCAGGTTAAGGAGTATTAAGATGTACATGTTGCACGCCCCCAAAAGTGCACAACTTAATCTGTGCAAAGCATGCTAAGAGGCAGGGGTGGAAGGTGGGCTCCCTAATAAAAAAAAAAGTTACTTGAGTGGCCCATATAAAAATAAAGTTTACCAAATAAAGTTTTGAACCAATGAACAATCTGTGAAAGTGTCATCCGAGTCGGTTCACGCGTTCGGCAGTTATCGTGAAACACACACACATACAACACAAATGTCGAGCCTCACTTCGCTCGATCAATTACTAGTATTAAAGTTAATGTAAAGCAACGATCTCCAACAAAAGATGACAGCATTAGCTCCGCATATCTCTAATGTATTTTGTCGTTGCACGAAATTTCAGTGCTGCTGCTACAAATTCAAGTCTAGAGAATTCTAACTTTCAGGAAAGAAAGTTCATAACCAATTTAAGAGTTCGATCAATACCGATTTATAATTTTCTTTTTCGTTTTTTGTTGAAAGAACTTCATTGTTATACGTTTTGATATTCACAATAACAATCAAGGGATTTCAACAACGAAGAAACACGCAAATAAAAAATCGGCATTTATAGAACTCTTGAATTGGTTATGAACTTTGTTCCCTCAAAGTTAGAACTCTCTAGGCTTGAATTTGTGGAAGCAGCATTGAAATTTCATGCAACGATAAAAATATATTAGACGTATATGGAGGTAGTGCTGCCATCTTTTGTTCGAGATCGTTGCTTTACATTAACCTTAAGGTTCTTCGAACAGTAGACCTCGCGATAAACCTGTCAGTTTCATTTGGATTCGCCAGTATGCACTTTTAGAACACCCCCTTTTTTCATTTTCTGGCTACACCCGTGTCCGATTTACCCCCACTCCCTCGGAACCAATAGCCCGAAATCTCCGAAGTATGTTTACACATTTATAAAGCTCTTGTAACAGAAAAGAGTCCATTAAATTCGTTTTTCATTGTTGTTTTCTTTATTTTTCTACATTTTTGCTATTTTAAGGTTTCACCCCCTCCCCATGGTCGGACTTTCTTCCCCAAAGAACATGACATATCATTTGAACCAATAAACAATCTGTGGAAGTTTCATTCGAATCGGTTCACGCATTCGGCAGTTACCGCGACTCGCGCGCGCGCGAGAGAGAGAGAGAGAGAGAGACAGACAGACAGACAGACAGACAGACAGACAGACAACACAAATGCCAAACGTCTCGATTAGAATATCTTCGCTATGCTCGTGAAGAGGTAATGTAAATATAAAATTAGAGTTTACGAAATAATTACACAAGTTCTAGAAAAATAAACAAACAAATCATTCTTCCAGTGATACATCTATTGCAATTTGTAACATTTTTATCTCTTAGCTTTGTTTCTTTGGCTGCACTATAAGTGGATTTTCTTCAATATCATCTTTTAATACTTGCTGTCGGGATGTACTCGAGATAACACCTATGTGGCGTGTTCTTAAGTGATACCACAAACCAGTCGTTGTACCTCTGTTGTGGATTAATATCTCGCAGTAATTGCACTTTGAACTGCCCTTGTCGCGAGTAAAGTGTTTCAATATGTTTGACTTGCCCATGGTCAGCGGTAAATGAGAACGATGTAGGTTTCACGAAACCGAGTTCACAATCACATTGAGACAAACAGATTTCGGAGAATTGCCGAATTCTCTTAAGCCGTAACCAATGTACGTACATATTGAACGTATTTCGGGACTTTCCCTAAGTTCAATCCTTCTTTCATATTACTCATAAACAGCATGTGTATAAGAAAAAACTGTAACATTAATTAATACCCAATGCGGCTACTGCGACTGACTATTAAATAAGCAAAATCTGCTGACATTCAGCATCAGCCTACATAGAACTAGAGCTATTTTTTTTATATCTATAACTATATAGAAACATTAGTTATATCAAAGTACCATGAGTTACATTAACTGCTTAAAATAAATATTTTATTCGTGGATTTTTTTTCGACAAAAGTTCTTTTTCTTTTTCTTCTTTCGAACAATTTCTAGTTTTTCCTGTATGGTTTTTTTTAATTTTCGTCTTCGAAATGATTCATTTTTCTTCTTTCGATTTTTTTTTTTCGTTTTTCGTCTTTCGAATAATTTATCGTTTTTCGAAAAAAAAATCATTTTTCGTCTTCCGACAATTTTTCGTTTTTCGAAAAAAAAATATTTTTCGTTTTAAAAAATCGCATCGTCATTTTCGTTTTCGAAAAATTCTTTTTTGAAAAATTGTGGCCATCCCTAAATTTTATCAATATTTATCACTGTTCCTTTGGGTCATGAGGTGCTCCGAAATCCGCGGAAGGTCATTGACAACAATGGAACACTATTCTCTTAATGTTTCTTCTTACTTCCCTTTATATAAAAGCCATTGTGCTCGTTTAATCCCTCTAATTAACAGCTGGTATTACCATTGCTTAGTGGCGCCCTTAACGCCTACAAAGGCGCTTCACAAGCACAGTACAGTACTGACATAATTCTGTTTATACTGTTTATAAAATAAAAACTCTCACGTTTGTATAGTTCCTACCATTAAATAATTCAGAATAAGTATTGCGTGGTGGCGCCCACAGGAGCGCTTTACAAGCACAGTACAGTACTGACATAATTGTTTATATTGTCTTTCTTACAAAAACTCTCACGTTTGTATAGTACATACCATTAAAATCGAATATTTTTCGATATATCCAAAGGGGCGCATTACAAACGCAGTACAGTACAGATATAATTCTGGTTATATCGTCTTTCATATAAACTCTCACGTTCATATAGTCCCATTCTTTTACAAGTCCTGGCAAAGGGCGCCAATAACCTCTTCGCTATCTCTGAATATTGTTATACTAGTCTAGTTCATATACATATAATCCTTTTGATTCATTCTTTTAGGAAAACTGATAAACATGGGTTACCGTTTCTGTTTAGTAATGTCATTACATACGATATTTGTTGAAATCACCTAGTTCAAGTCATTAAAAAGTATATCTTTTAGAAAGATGGCAAACGTGTGACCTCTGCAGACCTGAGACAGACATGACAAATTAATGGCATTTCATTCAGTTCCTTGTATTATAGTCCATTGGCTTCGTATTCAGGAAGTCAGGGATTCGGTTCCACCAGACAATCTTTTTAATTCACTTTTTCTTCAGGCATACGCAACAACATAGGCCCCCTATAATGTACTACACTGACTGCCTTACAACATCCTCTCCCCTGTCTCATCCACTCCTGAGCCTAAAGACCACAAATAAAATTCAAGATTTCTTATGGTATTCAAGTCCAAGTTTTAAATAATATAAAGGATTATACATCCGCGTGATTAATGTATTAGTGATTTTTTTCTGCTTAAGATTACATATACAATTGCATTGGCTTCGTATCCGAAAGGCCCTGGTTTTGGTTTCAGTGTCCAACCATCGTAACTGTGTTTTTTCCAGGGATGTCTTTAGTCATACCCGATTCCCTTACATCCTCTCACTCACCCTATCCCTTCCTTAGCCTAAAGGCCACAAATAAAATTAAAAATTCGTTATAGTATTTGGGAGGCCCTGGCCAGCCATCCAGGTGTAAATACACAAAATATTTATGTTAAAAAACTCAGTCCCACCAAGGAAATGCAAAAATAGTACCTTTAAAATAGATTCTCGCCGTTACCTTTCCGAGTCCTCTCACCTCCCTTATCCCTAATCGATGCCTAAGAGCCATAAATAAAATTCAAAATGTCTTATGGTCCGAGTAAATAACTCGCAAGCAAAGCGTGAGTTTATATGCATAATGTACATATAATGTTCATAAAATGTATATATATATCATAATAATAGTACACTTGACACACTTCAAATGCTATTTTAATATATACACCCCATCAATTCAATAAGAAATATACTTTAAATAAATTTAAAATTAGTTTTGAAAATTAAGGATAATCTAAAGCAACGATCTCCAACAAAAGATGGCAGTACTATCTCCGTATATGTCTAATGTATTTTCATTGTTACACGAAATTTCATTGCTGCTCCTGCAAATTCAACCCTAGAGAGTTCTAACATTCAGGGAAGAAAGTTCATAACCAATTCAAGAGCATGATCAATGCCAATTTTTAATTTTCTTTTTTGTTCATTGTTGAAAGAGCTTCATTGTTATAGGTTTCGATATTCACAAGAACGAAGCAATTTCAACAATGAATAGAAAAGAAAATTTATAATTGGTTATGAACTTTCTTTCCTGAAAGTTTGAACTCTCTAGGCTTCAATTTACAGAAGTAGTAATGAAATTTCGTGTAACAATGAATATACATTAGACGTTTATGGAGGTAATGCTGCCATGTTTGTTGGAGACCGTTGCTTTAGATTATCCTTAAAACAAAACGTAAAATGCAAAGTTCGCAGTCAGTTTCGGTTCTTATAGCACATAAAGGTAAGAATTTTGTCTTGCTTTTAAACTCTAGCTGTTTTTTTTTTCTCTCTTTTCTTTGCACCAAATCCTATTCAGCTAAACATTAGAGTTCGTTATAGTTAAGATCTGAAACTTTTCTTTACAAACATATTCTTAAAATGTGGAAAGATGCTACCCCTGTTATAAGATCAGATCAATATAATGTAATATAAAGTGAACGTCCATATTCTATTTTAAAAAATACAATATTTCATGCTTACCTACTAAGTTCAATCTTCAAATACAGAGACACACAAGCACGTTGACTGAATCAGAACTCAATATGAACTACGAATAATTTCTTCCCTAACTTTTCCACAGCGCATATAGAATATATACGCTCGTCCGGATGTTCTCTTTTTTAACACTTTCTAAAGATTCCCTAAAAATCTCAAAATAAACTTGAATCTCCGCTCTGCTATGTTAATGATTTGTATGCATAAACAATACAATCAGTTCTCATAACTTCCTTTGTTTCTCTTCACTTTTCGTATCCCGTCTTGACCGCATATATACAGACATCCGATTCTCCACTTATCCCCTTCCAGTGAAAAAAAAATTAACACCCGCCATATGTTCTAACCACAAACTTACAACTGGCAGGTCACTGGTGGCGGTGTTCTGCTCCCCGGTAACCAAAATCATAAACCAAGTTTACACCCTCTTGCCTTCTTCTGTGTTCTTCCGTTTCGCGTAACCATTTCGGCAATAAAGAAAAGCTGATGTTTCTTGCAGAAGGTAAAAAAACATCCTGTGATTGCAAATATTAACTCCCTTTGTACACATTTCTTTGTTTAAACAAGTATGTTTTGCTCCAGTTTCTTGTCATAACTTCCTTCTCAGACCTCCCAGGTAGTAATAACATACGCTCGCCAAATGCTATTGGTTAAGTTAATCTATAAATTATTTATATTTTGCTTTCCGACGCGACATCCCCGTCTATAAGACGGTACCAAACATGTATTTCCTCTCTATTATT
This sequence comes from Lepisma saccharinum, assembly GCA_022664845.1. Classification (NCBI taxonomy): domain Eukaryota; kingdom Metazoa; phylum Arthropoda; class Insecta; order Zygentoma; family Lepismatidae; genus Lepisma; species Lepisma saccharinum. Next base: position 28,304 of record JAGDQP010014783.1, on the reverse strand, counting down.
TTCCCCCGGTAACAACGAAACAAACAATTTCCTTAGCTCCAAAGATTCGCCCATACAAGAACAGCACATTCCTCAAGTGCACGACAAGAAAAGTTACATAACACATTTGGTCTCGGCCTGGAAAAGCGACATTTCATTCTCTCCTCATATCCAAAAATATTAAAACAAAATAATTTGACAATGAATTAATAAATGTTTTAAATAGCAAAAACATTCAATAGTATTACATATATTTTGAAATTAAAAATAGTGATTCATTCTCATCCAATTCAACAACATTGTTCTATAGCCAGTTCTTAATGCGTATTTCCAACCATAGCATGCAATATCTAGCCATTCTAAATCTATTTTATTGTCATGCAAATCAAAATATCACAATTTCTCTTCCATTCCAATGTACCACCGAAATTTTCTCACCAAACACTTCTTAGGCGGAGGGGAAAGTACAGGGTAGTCCCAGGCTAAATATATACCCCCATTTTATCACCAGGAGGGTGTAATTCGGTTTGTTTACGCTATAGGACTTAAGAATTCTGTACTGCTTACGATACGTGAGACTAATCCCCTTGATGAAACAAAGCCAACGTAACACCCGTAACTCAATCTGCATTTACTGTTCATATATTGTACTAGAGCCACAAGCGTTGTATGAACCGTAGAATATATCAGACCATTCACAAAATACGACACACGGAAACATGCCTAAATAGTTGTTTGTACTTTGCTTAATTCCAAATATACTAATTAAGACCTCAATATTTATACTAAAAATATCTAAAAAGTTTTTCCAAGTCTTCACTATATATTTTGGTTAATTACCGTATATAGTTGACATTGTACAATCGCCATAAACTCGGTGTGGTGCAACGTACTGTCAGTAGTGGCAATTATATAGTTGCCGAATGCGAATCAAAAAACGTAACTACTTATTTAAAAGAAAATCCAGTATTATATGTAATATATGTAACTAAAAACTAGATGAGTCTATGTATTTGTGGAACAGTGATTGCGAAACAAGTTAAAAATCATATTAATCATCCTGAAATATTCCATAATTAAAAACTTTTTAAACAACAGTCATATACATATTTCGAACAAGATGATTTTTTAAAGTATGTTGTCAGTTTGTGAGACAACATCGAAGGTGAACAAATAGTTGGTTTCAGCGCTATAAGTTGCCGAAAGTAGGGGAAAGTTAACTCTCGAGCTTGATATTCCCTATGCTATTAACAGTAGAACTGAGAGGTCATGGTACCTTCAAAAACTTTAAACCTGCTCTATCCAGAAATAAATATTCCAAAATTCCCCAAAGGAACTACAGTATTTCCAGACATTCTCTGTAGTAAATGTGGGTCGAAATAATCACGAATAAGACGACTTTCCGTATGAGTACACATGATAAATGTAATCACTGTTATGAATATGTGCAATAACAGTCTGTTTTACTGATAAAGTGCACAACAAACGTTCGTGGAAATGTATGTATTTAACTCCGGTTTGTTATGCAACTGCACATCGTTTTCCAAAAGTCGTATCGGAAAGGACTGTTTTTAGATATCGGCTTGTCGCAAAATAATTCTTGTTACTTGCTGTAAAGTAATTCATGTTATTTCGGCCCACCTTTACATCAGAGAATTTCTGGGAATCCCCTATTTCCTTTGGGGAAATCCTTTCGCCCCCATTACACAATTTTGGAATATGCATTTTTTGATAGAACAGGTCTTAAGACTTTTAAGTGTGCCATGCTGCCTTAATTCTACTGTTAATGGTATTGGAAACATGAATTAGTAAAGTTTATATTCCCACGCTTTCGGTACTCTACAGTGCCGAAATTATGCATTTGTGTACCCTCGAAGATCTAGGCTTTTTTATTTTCATGTCAGGAATCTCGTGCTGTGGTTTGATCGGTGTTATTCTGCAACATCCTGTATACAACTCTCGATCGTAAGATCACATGACGACTCAAGTTATAATATACATTTCTGGCGTAACGGTAAGCTTCATGTACTGCACAGCGGAACGTTCCACGTTGGTGAAGATAATTTGCATAAGCCCTTTGCGGAAACATTAATTTGAATGATTTTGGACAGTTCAAACCTTCAAGATTGAACAACAGGGAGTCCAAAAATACGTTGAAGATACCGTTATCGACAATGACCATATGTGCACAGAAATCCAATATGACCCATGTAGTGGGTAAGTAGAGGGCATTGTAGGGTTCGTCGCCATCTGCCCACTGGAATCCAAAGTACTCATGACAACTGAATTATAAAGGGTGATTCAGAGATGCTAAAGGAACCCTTGAAGATCCAGCTCTGCATCGTGTCCCTATCAGCGTTGACGATTGAAACTTCTTTAATAAAATTGTCATCTGCAACTTGATCAAATGCTGAGAAGTGAATGATTTCCCTCATGGCGCAACCGATGTAATGTTATAGGTAAGTGCTTAACCCTAACTTTTATACACTTTTTGAAATAGAGTACAAAAAACTACTGTAGATTTGAGGTAATAAAAGGCATGGTTCTAAATGCTATTGGCAACGTAGATATAACGGCTCTTGTTCATCTGGATCACGGAATCAAATGCCGACGGACCACACAGGTGACGAAAAATTAAAGATTTTCATTAAAGAATGAACTCATGGTGCATTCCCCAACATGAGTCTACCATTACATTGTACTGAAGATCATGGATTTTCAGGGTTGTTGGGTAATCGACGATACAACTGATGAGACCTTTAACTTCATCAAGTTTGGGAAATTATCTTTGTATACTTTGAGCATACTTATCGGTAGAGGTTGATGCGTTCAATGGTAGAGCAACGTCAAGCCATATTGTTCTTCCGCATTTAAATGCGCTATTCGGAACAATACTTTCATCCAGGGTGGATCAGTTCTTTCTAAATGAATTCCTGGTTGTTTCTAAATTTTCACTTTAGCCTCCCACTTACATTCTCACATTTCTACTGCGTTTAACACATCTTTTGTTGTGTTCTGGTATACTCTGTGGAGTTCTTTATTATAGCCTCTTTCATTCTCCGGTCATATCGTCCTGTTTAGATCACGAATTTACCTTCATCTGCTAATATCGTACTCCAATTTTCGTACACATAAATTATTGGTATCGTAATAAGTGGTCCGTATATCCTCAAGTTCAACTTCCTTTATATTAATCGCGGGCTTAGAACCATCTGGACTGAATAGAAACTTGAGTCCCTAGACGTTAACCGACTTCTTTCTCTCGTGATCGTTTTTGTATGTAATGCTCCCATATAATTAAATTTATTTATTTTGACTGATCTCATTCTTAATTCCTTGACCTCTTTCCTTCACCATCTGTGTTTCAGGTTGCTATAATATAATTATACAGTTGTACGTTCAACTTCAGGCCTATCCCATCACAAACTTCCACTTGCACACTACTGTTACTTTGTAGTAGACATGTCTACTATTCAATCTATATAATCAGCGTAAAAACAGCTTTTTCTAACCGTTCAATATTAGTCCATAGTTGTCTTCTTTTCAGAATCGCATAATATAATTTAAAGTTAATAAGTAGTAACATATTACCTTATTTATTTTTTCTTTGCGAATCTCGGATCTATCTTACGCATTATCATCTATACGTATTCTACTTATGTGGTAGCTATATCCTCATATCCTCAATAGGTGAGCAAGTTTGTTTGGAAATTCCAAATTGTACAAGGACATTGTATAATCTGTCATTTGATAGAATTATATACTTTAAAATCAATGAACAACAGCAATACTGTACCGTTGTATTCCCAATTCTTAATATTTGTAAAGATAAAAATCAGGTCGAACATAGACAAACTTTATTTAAATTCACATTAATGAACTCGAATTATCTCATCTACGTATACGATTAAGCGTGTTAGAAGGATATTCTTCAAAATGTTGTAATATGTTGGGAGTAACGAGACTTGGCAGTACTTATTACTCAGACTTGTCAACTTTTCTAGGTTCCTGCGTCCACAGTTCTGCGGTTTAAGTTTCATATCGTGTGTAAATTAGAATGCTTGCCCAAATAACATTTCCACTTGTCAATTTGAACTCCACGACCAATTTTAATTATCCATATCCTCGGAGAGCTCTTAACACGTTTACCAATTTGTACATGACTCTTGTGTTGTCTGCCTTTTTCCTCTATCTCCTAATTTTTGCGGCTGGTATATTCGCTTTTTGTTCCTAAAAACAGGTGTGGCGTTACGTTTCGCGTTTGTATTTGCTTAACACAATATGAAAATAATTTAAGTAATTACGCACCTGGGAATAACAAATCTTTGCGACCGCCCATATCTTCCTTGTCCATAGCTAAAGGTCTGGTAACGAAAACGAATAGTGGTTATGAACTTACCTTTTAGAATACACAGCATACTTTTCGATGTCAGGTGCACAATTATCTTTTTCTCTTTGTTGTATGTTTGGCTCTTCTTTAGAAAATGGCGATTTATTCTTATTAGGATTCTCTTTCTCTTGCCCTGCTTTGGCCACATTTGCATAGGATCGACCTCCTGTAGCAGTACCACTAGAACAACAAACATCTTTGATAACATTTTAAACATTAAAATGCATAATAAATTGAAAAAATATAGTGACTGAGGAGAAATCTTTAATATTAATATTCGTGGTAGTTCCCATGATTGTAAAGAAACAATTAGCTGCCAAAAAGTAAACAATTCGCAGTAATTACCAAGAAAACAATTTCCAGGATAGTTAATGATGAATTATGCAACACAATGAAACATTAATGTTAAGGAAAGGCATAATTATTTAACTTCATTACGCGCAAAGCGTCGCCAAAACTAGCGGCCTGTCGGTTCACCTAAGGCAAGTTGCCTATCGGCTTTACGTAAGACTAAAATACTGGCGACCCATCGGCATAATTTCAGCTACTGATCCATACGCTACATGTAGTAAGAACTAGTTATTAACGCGAGGCGACAAACGGGTCGTTCTCGCTCTCAGCTCGCTGGTTTCTTTTGGAGAAGTGGCTTTGCAAGTGGTAATACGTGTGTTGTGATCGCTCCCGAAAAGGTGCTAATTTTCGGGGGAGAAACGGAAATTACGAACTTGGTGTGTACAGAAACTTAAAACACCTTAATGAAAAGAACATATTAGGTTTTCGTGCATGTGGGATTCTTTCGGCAGGATTTATCAAGGGACCAAATTTCCTAGGTTAAGTATACGGGACTATAAGAAACACACTTCCGCGTATTAACGTTGGCAAGGTTGAACGACCAAGGACATCCGGTGACCTTGAAGAGATAATTTCCTAAGTCCCAGCTTCAACATTTTCTTAGATTCTTGTGTATCACACACAGCATCGAGGGCAAAGTGGGCTATATCTTCGGGACCGCTAGGAATGGGTGTTTGATATCTTGGGAGGTCGGTGACCTCACCTGGGGAGGTCACTGTCCCTCTCGGGATGGTTTCGGCATATAATTCTGTCGGGAGCGTTCCGGGGTTAGCCCCCGGGGGTCATTGACCCCCATTTTTACTCCCCTCGGGAAGCCGGTCTCTCGGGTGTCGGGTCCCGTGATCTGCGGCTCTGGGGATGCCATATTGGTTCTCCCAAGTGTAAACTTTGAACTTTAGTGCGTGTGTCGTGCGAGTACGAATACGAGAGCGAGAAGATGTCAAAGAGCTTTGATTATATGGATATCACCAAGATTGGATTTGCCAAAATTTTGTCACAGTGGAGGTCCGACGATCCAGATCCTAACAACCCACTTCGGTTAATAAATGGAGAAAGTAAAGAAATAAATAAAGTAAATAAACCAAGATCTAATAAGGATCAAAAGGAATTGAAGCAAAAGATAGTGGAGACAGTACACGCAGAATGGGAAAAAGCAAACAAAGAAGGCACATCTAAAACAACGCCTTTGAGAAGTGTGAGAAGAGGGGTCGCTGACCGGGAGAATATGGATGTAACAACTGGAGAACCAGAAATACCAATGAAACAAGATGAGGAACCGAATAAGAAGAGACATAGAACACCAGAAGAAGAGGAGGCGAGTAAAAGATATAAATACGAGAAAGAAGTAGAAGAACTGAAAGTACGCTTAGCATACGCAGAAGGAAGAATAACGGAATTGGAAAAGAACCAAGAAAAACTAGAAAGAGAAAACGCAAGACTTAGGAAATGCGAAATTAAGCTTGGGCAATGCAAAATGAAAGTAGAAGAACGGGATCAAGATAATGATGAATTGGAAAGAACTACCAACGAATTAAAACAGGAAGCAATAACTGGTAGCATCAGAGTCAACGAACTAGAGATAAAAATCAGTCAGACAGAATCTAGAAGAAAGGAGACAGAAGAGAAACTCCAGAAACAGGAAGAAATACGAATATCGTACGCCGAAAATGGAAGGTTGAAAGAGGCAAAGGAACCAGCAAGGGTATCAGCGGTACCAGCTGTCAGCTTTGCAGATATGCTGAAGAAGGACACTAAGATACCGGGAAAAACAAGAATTATAGAGACAAAAAGAAACAAGAACCCAACTATCTTAATACGACCCAAGCAAGGTGAAACACTAAAAGAAACAAGGATGAGGATCACCTAACCAGATAAACTTCCAGATGATCCAGACTAAGACTGCACTGATTTTGCAGGTGGCATCGACCCAGGATGAGGGAAAGCTACTGAACCATCCAAACATGAAAAATAACTTCGATATGTCCAACAGAAATGAGAAGAGAAACCACCTGATGATCACCTATGGTATCCTCACCGAGATGAAGGAGGCAGAGGTCATAGAGGAATTGCTGGTGAGGAACCTTCAGATGACCAGAGGACACTCATTAAACCTAGGTTCAAAGCAGGACCAAGGAATCAGGATTTATACCATCTAGTATTCGAAGTACCAAGACAAGTAAATCACATTTTGTTGCAGAATCCCAAGGTATATATTGGATACGAAGTCACAAACGTTAAGGACTATCTCGTTGTCTGGACTTGCCTGAAATGTTTTGACTATGGTCATATACAAAACTATTGCAAGAATGATCCCAGATGTGGAACATGCGGAGAAAAGGACACAAGAGAATTTAGGTGAAAAGAAAACAAGGTATGTCTACCATGCTATCAAAGGAAAATATTACAGGAGGAAACAACAACGAATGCCCTCAATATAAATTAAGCCTCCAAAGAACCATAGATAAATTTGATTATGGACCATAACCATGATCGAGGCGAAGTTCAGGACACTAAATCTAAAAGGAAACTCCCCCCGTGAAAACAAAAAAGAAGTCTTGAAAGGAAATAAAAAATAGAATTCAAAATAATTGGCTGTCAAATAGCTACACAAAATCAACAGAAAATTACCTCTCAATAAAGTCAGGGCATGTTAACTTTAAAGACAGTAACCAAATCGTCATACACTACATAAATCCCAAATTGTAGAGCTTCCCTACGGGTTTTGCGCAAATGATAGTCTTGTCGCATGACAGATTTGAATTGGAGGAGATGGATTATGAAATCATAGAAGTTCGTGATAACCAAAACCTTGAAGTGTATCTTTCCAAGAATAGATATGGCTGTGGATTACCCATCTCAAATCATCCGAGGATGATTACTTGGAGGACTTGAGTTTGACATTGGAACTGCTTGCGGCTTTACAGGGAAATATCAGAAAGAAAATTACAATACAGGCAATTGGGATGGGCCTTTGGAGAGCAGATCCATACATGGTTCTAAGAAAAATAAGAGTGCGAAATTAAGGAATATTGGATTGGAAATAATAATCAGTGATAATACTCTTTAAAAGCATATAGGAAGTAATGGATAACATCAACCCAAAGAAACATGATGAGAATGAATATAATGATTTAAAAGAAAAGGAAACTATGGATCTGTCAACAGCAGAGAAAGAAGAAGACAAGGAAATGAACACCGATAAAATAGAAGGACTAGAGGAATAACCCGCCCCCAGGAAAAATATATATAAACATGGAGATTCTGGATCCCAAGATTTTACAGGAAAAAAAGACCAGAGCAGGGGATAACCCCGGTGGAGGAAGAAGCCGAGGCGGGATCTGGAACAGGGTCGGAGGCGCAGGGAACCATGAAGGAAGAGACCAGAGGGAGAATTGGTAGAGAAGGAAGATAGAAGCTTCAACCCAAACAAATTCTATGAGGATCTACACCTAAATTATAATTTATCAAAACTGGAGGAACCACAGATGTTGACGGCGGCTCTCAGGATAGTAGTAAGAAATATTCATCTACAAGACAAATCAATAACCTTCCCGATTATCGAAGACGTTGATAATATCAATCTTAGACCAAACCGAATCACCACCGACCCGAAGGATTTGATGAAGTTAATTGACAAAGTATTTTAGAAGAGAAGGGAGTCATTTCAGATGAATAACGTTTACAGGCAGTTTGCTATGGCATATGGATGAATTGTATTTAATCCGGTCGAAAAGCTCCCTGCCTGCTACGTCCACACTAGACAACCGTAGCCATGTTTAAGGTGGTCTAAATCAACCTGGACAGATCGAAACTAGCAACTTCCGGGAAGAGGTGAACGTAGTTTATATGCAGGAGCCTTACACGTACAGGGGAAAACTCATAGGAATGCCGACGGATACCGTAACAAGCCAGAGGATCTCAATCCTACGGTAGTGATGGTGGTATTTAACAAAGGCATAGAAGCCTTAGTGTATCTAAAATACGTAGATAAATGGACATTATACGTGAATTTGAGGAAGGGAAGCCACAAAATTACAATAGTGAATATTTACTGACCATAGTCCCTCAAAATATACATCTTTGTACAAAGAATAGAAGATATTTTCAATGGATTTTATAATCGATTTCATTATGGGAGACTTAAATGCTAAATTTCCACTCTAGCACTGCCCTATGACTGATCAACAAGGAAAAAAATTTAAGGACCTGATAGAACAACATAACAGTCGTCAAGAGAGAAGGACAACCTTCAGGGCCAGGGCCGGAGTGGAAACAAGTATAGACGTAACAATGACAAGGGGAATATATGTAATCATTTGTATGACTGGACCGTAGACGCATATGGAACAACAAGTGCCCACTGCGCTGTCTTCTTCGCTATTGATTATGAAAGAAACCAAAATAATAAAGAACAACCAGAGGAAATCACGAAATTTAATTATAATGTAAACAAACTAAACAAGAAAAAAATTGTTGAAGGCCTGATACTTTCACAAATAGAAAACTGTAACCTAACAGAGCTAACAAACAACTTAGAAATAGCTACAAGAAACGCCATAATAAATTCAATATTCAGAGTAAAAAATATAAATCATAAAATGAAGCCCTTTTGGACAGAGAACCTGAACAAGCTAAGAAGAAAAATGAAGGCCAGCAGAAAAAGCTATAGGGCGGCTGGAGACCATATACTAAGAGCAAGAAGACTGGAGAACTATAGAAGCATCAAGAAGCAATTCCAAAAAGAACTCCGAGAACCCAATTAGAAAACATGGAACAATTTCGTGGAAGAGAATCTAAATTTGGATCTATAGGGAATGCCCTACAAGATAATTATGTCTAAGATAAAGGTTAAAGGTGCACTAAACACACTTAGACGACCAAGGTCAAGACACAACAAACTGGAAAAATACAATCGAACTTCTGTATGAAAAACTTCTTCCTGACGATCGTATTCAGGATGATAACGAAGAAAATAGAAGAATCAGAAATGACGCCAACGATGTTACAATGAAACAGAAAACCCAGAAGACCTAATAGTTACAAACGATCATGTGGCAGCAATCCTAAGAAGCCTAAAACAAAGGAAAATTCCGGGTCGAAATCACATAAAAAATGAAATATTCAAAATTAATCCAGATATATGGACTCCATACCTAACTACGCTTTCCAACGAATGAATAAATCAAGAAGTGTTCCCGGAACAATGGAAGAAAACAAGTAATCTTAAAGATAAACGCAATCCCAAATCCTACAGACCCATTTGCTTATTGAACACAATAAGTAAAATCTTTAAAATAATTGCACAAAAAATAAATTTAAAAAAGGAAAGACCTATCAAACTTTCAGTTACAATACGGTTTCCGTCCTAAAAAGTCTACGGAAGACGCCATAAATGAACTATGAAACAGCATATATCAGTTAAAACAAGATAACTGTAAATAAGCAATTGGGATATTCTTTGACATTATGGGGGGGTTTTGACAATGTGGTGGCATTCCTTGCTAAGGGATTAAAGAAAATCGAGTTGCATAGCAAACTGTGGAAAGTTGTAAAAAACTACTTTGGAAATAGACTAATAGAAGTAGAGACGGCGGATGGCGTCGTGGCTAAGATGCCAACAAAAGGTTGCCCGCAAGGCTCGGTAGTAGGCCCGGTTTTCTGGGACTTGGCCTTCCAACCGTGCCTGGAAATGCTGGATGGAATGCGGCAGGTGGAAAGAGTGGTGGGATATGCCGACGACCTGCGGTCGTGATTAAAGGTAACAGCCGACTGGACCTACAAAATAAAACAAATGAAATAATAGACAAAATGACATCGTGGTGCAAAGAGAATAAGTTAACCATATCATCAGAAAAAACAAATATGTGTTATTTAAAGGAAACCTTAATTTCAATAGAGGCTTAACTATAAAAGTGAATGATAAAGCGATAAAAAGGGAAAGATACTTAAAATACCTAGACAACCTTAGACGAAAAACTTAACTTTAGAGAACACACAACTATAATAAAAAATAAAGCAATAAAATTTTCACGTAAATTGGTAAACATCGCAACAAAAGATCTTAAAATTCCAATTAAAGTAATACGAACGTACCACGATGTTGTTATAAGATCGATTGTAAGTTACGCTGCTAGCGTCTGGGGCCACAGGATGGATGATATTAGACAAAGACAAATAATTGACAGATCAAATAGACTACTGCTGCGGCTGTCTGGTGCATATAGAACAACACCGGTAGAGGCTCTTCAGGCGGCGTCGGCAGTCCCGCCAATGCATCTTCAGATGAAGAAACTGGGTGCCATGTATTGGCTCAAAAAAGGAAACCAAGAACGAGTATCCAAAATACTGCACCAAGAAGCAGAGAGCAAATCAGAAATCAATTCCATAATAGTCAATGCATGGCAGGAGTTATGGGAGGAGACGGAAAAGGGAAGAAGACTTTTTGGATTCTTTCCAGATATTGAGGAAAATGGGCATGGAACTGGAGATTACCGGAGGCCTTATGCATTACTTGACTGGTCACGGCCCCAGCGACAGAAACTATACCAAATGAAAATAGTAAAAGATAGTATGTGCCATGTATGCGGGGATGTGGCCACGCCAGCACATATAGTACATGTACTAAAATGTATGGAAACATGAAACTTAGTTCGCGAAGAAAGACAGCTCCTGGGGAAGACGCCCGTCACGGAGGTTCTGCGAACACCGGAACTGGTGACGGTTCTCAGGGAGCTAACTCACAAAGTCTCAAACTACTACAAGAGGAAATTCCTTAACGGCGTTGACCACCCCGTATGAAAAACAACAAGGATAATGCAGATTAAAGATGTGGGGACGTTCAGTCAATAAACGGCTGGCCGTGTTCGCGCACCCGCGTTGCAGCCGTGTCAGCAGCGTATAAATTGACCACAAAACAATAGAGACACGTAATTAATATATAAACCAGAAACAAAGTGATGCAATAGAGAATAAATGTTCCACTGGAACCAGTGGAAAAAATCCGGCGCCTTGAAGCGGAACTCCGTCCCAAGAGACGCTAAGGGTGTGTGAGTTAGTGTAAGTGTGGTGATGGAAGTAATTGGAAGTGTGGTATGAAGAGACGAGCGTATATATTTAGTGGAAAAAACGCTAATTTTCTGGAAGCCAGAAATGAAAGCGAACAAATCGAAAGCTAGCCACGGTGTAAGTGGGAGTGACTGAGTGTTAAAAATTGAAAATAGAATACAGCGAAATAAGAAGCATAACGAACCGAGTGCAAGTGTGAGACATGAGGAACTAACATAGTGACAAGGAGGAAGTGGACACTAATCAAAAGGAAAGGAAGGCGACAAAAACTTTGTAGAATACACCACCTTATCCACGCGCACTTATCCTTGTTGCTTCCTACTCTGTTGCAGGTTAGAAGAGGCCAAAAGAAGAAGCCAACCAAGTTTATGTTCGTCTTGTCTGTGTTGTCCACGTGTTAGCCAATGTATTGTTCTAATATTTGTAATATATATTTGTGTTATATGTTAATAAGAAATATAATAGGTAGGGACCCCTTCCAAGCAAGTAAGTTCTATTAAGGGAACTTAGACCATGAAAACATTCTGGACGCCTGGTCCAAAGTCCGTCCCGCAACACCTGATGTCTCTGACGGAAGGAACATAGGAGCTTCTTGGAATGCCGGAACTCCGGCAAACCAAGAATCTCTAGGGACACGCCTCCCCCAAGGCGAGAAGAACAAATATGTTCATGATGCACGTCCTTGGAAGTGCACAACTCGGCTTGTGAAAAGAATGCAAAGAGGCGGGGATGGTAAGGTGGAACCCTAAAACTAAAAAAAAAACTGAAAAAACTCAGCTCGCTGAATTGATTTCTCGTTTTCACAGCTGCGAGATAGTTCTATTCTTGCCTCGTATGTGCGAGAAGGGACTTGCATCTCGATCTCGCATTTTACTGTTGCTTCTAAATAATGTATTTCTCGAAACCGCTGAAGTTTTTATGAACAGTTTAATTTAAATAAATAGGCCTATTGCATTAAAAGTTGATCAATGATAAGAAAATGGAAAAGTAAATACTAGATAATCATTTCAATTCCATTCTTCCCTCTGGTGTTTCCTTGCATTTAAAAAGTTTGAAATTTTTTTCTTTCCTTTTCCGGTAAGCCAATATTTGTTTTAACGAAAACAATGACAGCAGACAAGTAGAGGACAAATTACATTTTTTTTTTTACTTGGCCATTACTAAGGCTTCTAGTAATGACTAAACAAGTTATAGTTGTCAGTATGTGCGGTTTACAAAATTATAAGGACCAGGAACAGACTTTAGTGTATAAAAGTTTCGTAAAACATCGGCCCGAGCCTTAGATGCGTAAAGAACAAAGATAAAATTTAAAATTAACTTGAACGTATATAAAAACTATAACCATAACGCAACTCACCGGACTGCAATTTTTATATGTTTCCAAAAAAAATGCCTGCTTTCGAAAAGTGCTGTTTCCATACAGCACTAATGTACAGTACTAATAGTCAAGCCTATCACCTACAGTAAATATCTCATTCAGTATATTCTGCGGCAGGCCGGCAGTAAATTTTAGTGTTGAATTACTTTTTAGCTTCCATTTGCTTTTGATATTCTTCTTTAAATAAACCTATATCTCCATTGTACACTAAACAATGAACTTAACCTCAATTTAAGACGTTAAAAGCTGGACATTAAATACACTACACTAACAAACACTCCTTATTTTCAAAAAACTATAAACAAGAACTCTCAATAATTATAACAGTGCGAATCTTTCTTTAAAAACGTTAAACGTACTTTAACTCAAATATATTAAATGTAACAACGATGAGGACATAGCGATATAAAAATGACAATGATTTTAAAAGTAGCTATCACCCACTACCCGTTCTTCTTTAGCTTAAATCTTCCTAGGAATGTCAACTTTACCATGACTATCCCGTTCACCCTCCTTTCTTTGTGAAGTTGACCAACACCACCTTCAAAACATAGTAAGTACACAGCAAGTATTCTATTACATGCAACAACCTTCTAGGAACTAAGGTCGTCGGCAACTTACATATGAAGATTATCTCCTGATTAACCTTCGATGATCTCGAAGTATTAAGGATCTTGGAACCACCTACCAACTTTGATGTCGCTGATCTGAGTAAGATGGCTAAATCTAGGGCAAAGAATCGCTTGAAAGATTTTAGTCACTCCACTGGAAGTAATCCAAGCTGCAGAACTCTCGAGTAGAAATAATGCCAACAAAGTTTTCAAATATTGATTATAGATATGAGCTTTTTCATACTAACAATTGGAATTCATCGTCCTTTCCAAACCCATAATTGTCGTTTTCCGTCGGAAATGTCTATTGCTATTTGAATCGTCCTTTATTAAGCTTACTTGATTTTATATTGACAATATTTGCTGTCGACAACCAATCATAGTTCTGATCATTCTGTTTCATCTTAACATCAAGATGCCCCAATTGCCCCGTATCCTTCGGCATAACTGTAGAGATTATAGACATTCGCCAAATCCACAAACACCTTTTTCCTAGTAACTTGAACGTAAATGTAATTTCATTTTTTCTTTGTGCATTTCTTTTACAATTTTCACCACCTTTCCGTCAGGTGCAGTTGTTTAACCCTTTTAAACAGTTGTCAATTTTCACTGCCACTTTCAAACATGAACTATTTGTAATAATACGTTTCTTTTTCTTTTTGTAGTTAGAATTATTCATGTATGCTATACACAGAGTACATTTGTTGATCCTTTTGTCACGTGATATTCTTTCTGTTCCCTTATCTGCATGACTTGAGACCGCCAATGTATTGATATTGTTCTGTATGCCAACACTATATCTCACTAAGTGTTGATCCTTCACGTCTTCTGCTGAAGACCTCTTGGACTCGTCTTTCCGTTGTTTAGGTCTTTTTATTTCTGAAGTCAAATTTCATTCATCTTGGATTCCTTCAAATGACAATGACTGTTAATTGACGAAACGATAGCCATCATTTCATCTTCACTAATCTGAAGTGGCTGTGACATCAGTTCTAACATACTTTGAATCTCTGTTCGTTTACTTAAAAGCCACAGTAATGCTTTCTCTTTCTACACATAATCTACTGAACAAAGCGACGTTGTAGCCAATAGTTCCTGTAAGCTACAGAAAATGTACATGTCATGAAGTGTTAGAAGTAATGGCACGTTAAGTTTTGCTTCCCTTCACAAGGAGCATCGTACAACTAAAGGTACTTTTGTGTAGGATTGTCTTGTGCCAAGTATTTCGAAAATTGTAAGTCCCAATCCGTAGTCGTAATTTCTTTTCCTCGGTCGTCAGTGTCATTCTTTAAATAAAACTATACCTTTAGTGTACACTCAACGTTGCACGCAATCATCTTCCATTTTATATCTTTTTAATCATCAATTAGAGGTGTTAAAATCTGAACATTAAATAATAAACTACACTAACAAACACAGCTAATTTTCAAAAACTATAAAAAAGAACATTCATTAAATTTTAGTACGATAATGCGAATCGTTCTTTAAAATCGTTAAAACATATTTTAACTCAAATATTCGAAGGTCATTTAGACTGAAGTGCCAACATATCTGGGATATGAAAATGAAATGTGTTACCCAAGTGAACATGGTTACATTCCGTCATCGCAGTTCCCGCCTGCCTGGTGAACACGTTTACACATATCTGGCAGACGTTGGTCACCGTTTAGAGTCCCGTTTGTGAGAGGGTTTCGAGAAAGCGACCTAGGGCACGAACAATGCTGACAATATCATGAAAACGCTGTCATCGAAGTGGTTCTTTCATTTTTGGGAAGAGCGCAGGGCACATATCCGGGAATTTGACAGGTGCTCTAATAACTTCCAACTCCATCGTAGTAAGTCTGTACCGCATGGACAGTATGACGTTGTCGTGAAACAGAATTGGTCCAGAATGTTGTCGTTTGCGTTGTAATGCTCGACTAAGGTGAGGTAAGGTAAATGATGACTAATGTAAGAAACATAGTACGTAGCATTTACGGTAACTCCTGGCGCCGCTTGATGTGAGAGGATAATGTCATTATGACCTTCACTTTTGCGGGCTCTTATCTGACCGTGTTTGTTCGTGGGAACTTAATGCACTGGCGTCTCAATTCTGGTTCGTAGGACCTCCCCCATGTTTCGTCACTCGCAATAATGCTATGCAGAAAATCAACATCTTCCTGCGCGTAACTATCAAATCGGTACTACTTCTGCACCTCCTCAAGACATGCGGTAAACATCTGGCTGTAATCGTACGCATGTCTAAATCGTGTGTTAGCATGTGGTACACTGACGCGGACGAAATATTCAGTTCATTAGCCTGTTCACTAAACGTCCATCGCCAATCATGTTCGAGCAATGTTCGCAGAGTTTCCATATGTTGATCCGTAGGCGTTCGAATATGGCCCCAATGTCCTTTGCTGACTGTCGCTCCGCATCAAATGCCGCAGTCCAACCCTCCGATAAGGCAGAACTGTCACCATACGCCTCTGCACGGTAAACATTGTTTAGGGCGGTATGTCACACCCACCGCCATTATTGAACAACGTCCACTGATCGCACATATCGTACTACGGGAACACGAATTCGTCGAAATTATCACTACACTGCCCAGGAACACGCTACGTTCGACATTTGTCTCTCGGACAAACGACAAGCGAATCACAGCAGTGTTGCCAATTGAATCTAAATTAGCCTTGCATTAAATGTAATAACAATGAGAGCATAACAGTGTCCCTTTTATCTTATCAGGTATGAAAATTAATTATACAGTATAAACAAAAGATTTTTTATTTCTGAACTGGTATCCAGGATTTCCAATGAAATAAAGGGGCCAAGATCCATCTCCTTTCTGAAGCAGATCAGTGTCGTCATTCAGAGAAGAAATGCCACTTCTATCTTGTCAACTGCCTCAGCTTCGAAGTCACCTGTAGTTTTTAGACTTCTGCTTAACATAATTTCCTTAATCATTTGTTATTTTTTTAAGTAAGTTCAAACAAAAGATAATTTTAAATTTTATATGGTTCGAATATTCTGAATGTTTTACTTCTGAAAACATCGTTATAACAATTCAGGGGTATAATTCTAGGCCGCACACCGCACATAAAGTACCACCCGCTCTTGTGAATCAAGATAGACTGTTGAAACCAGCTAGTGCAAGTGTTAAGGTAAACACATGTAAAGAAAGTGATACTGTGCGAATTATTAAGGCGAAACGCCATTTTGCAAAAGGGTATAAACAAAATGGGACGTTAGAAATATTTAAAATAAAATACATAAAGTATAAAGTAAAAAGTGGTTTATGTATTAGAGGATTTAAATGGTGATGTGATTGATGGTACATTGTATGAAGAGGAAACACAGCCGGTACCACTGCCCGAAGTTTATGAAATAAATGAAACTTTAGAATCTAGAGGTAAACGAATACTTGTTCGTTGGCGTGTTTACCCTGCTTCATTTAATTCATGGATTCCTGTATCCTATTTAACGAACGGTTAGCAACATTTAAAAGACAAGGGCAATGGAAAGTTTCACCACGGAAAGTTAAGAGGTCGCGTAGATGTGTGTGGTTATAAAATGGAAATAAGACCTTTTTCTATGCCTGAAAAAGGGTGGTAATAATAATAATACAATATTGTAAACTAGTATTATATTCGTGTACATAGCAGAAAAAATAATGAATGATCCTTATTTGCAATATTATACACATCAAGCAGGCAGTGGATATAATGTATATATAGGTACACCATACCAAGAAGGATATGGTATTGGTAGTTTTCTAGGTGGATTATTCCGTACTGTATTTCCATTATTAAAACAAGGTGCAAAAAAAATGTTGGTAAAAAACTATTACGTACTGGTCCTAATGTAGCCGGCGATGTTCTAGATAATAATAGACCCGTTCAAGAAGCTTTAAAATCACGCTGGCAGGAGGAAAGCGTAGAAATAAGCAAACAGGTGTTGGTGGTATAAAGAAAAAAAGGGCGAAAAGATATATTTATGGAGTGTACTCGTTTTTACCTCACACTACCCAGCAATAGTTCTATGGAATGTTTTCCACAAAATACTCTTGCATGTTATACTACAAAACTGTAGTTCTCCTCTTGTGCTGGAGAAAGTTGTGGGAAACAGGAGTTGTCGAAATACATTATACAGGGTCATTTCAGAATGTTTCCAAATATACTAATAATATCTATTTCATGGGCACGGATAAAGCTGGAGCATAACTCCGGTCATTAATATCACGTTGACGATATTCTATCTCAAATTAACTATAAAAGTGATAAATTGAATTTACAATTAAAAGTTAAAGCTTCGGTAAAAAGCACTGAGGTCAGTAGCGTAAGAAAAGATGACGAGAGTGTAAAAAGTACGGCTATCAACCGAACTAGCCAAAATACTAGGTTTTGATCATATTCAGCAAGAGAATATAGCACTTGTCCATCATGCTCGTTATCCGCCTGATTTACAGAAATCGTTACCCGTGCACATGTATATTTACAGTGACACTGTAGAACCTCAACAGGTAGGTGATACTGTTTCTCCACTTCTGAGTATTATAAATACAAATATAAAATATTACGGTGCTAGTAATGTGCATATCTTTGAAAATCCTTATTATGTCCCCGTACAACGTAAACAGTTTGATCAAATTATTATTGACTTAAGACATAGCACGGGTTATCCCACTTCCTTTCCAATATGGCAGTGTATGTGTAGAACTACATTTTTGTAGACGTAATATGGTATTATAAAAAAACTAATGTGAGTATTAATAGCAAAAAAGCCAAAATGCAGTATGAGTGTACGAAATCAGAATCAAGGGTGCCGATCCCGTGGGGGGCTTTGAGGGCCCTGCCCCCCCAAAGTTGAAGTGGGCCCCCCATTGAAGTCGGTTCTCCTATTTCTACAGCACATGGTCATTCGTTTACCCTTTCTACTCAGTTTATCTCCCTTTGGCAAATCTATTTCATTGATAAATTCCTCCCTGAAACTCGTGTGCTAGAGTACTTATATATTGTAAATTAGATCACGTATAATACCCCTCTCCTGGCTAAAGGAGTTAATTCGTGCACTGCTTGTGTTGTTTCTGGAGTTTCGTGCATAACATCGATAAAGGCCATTTAGTAAGAAAGAATGCAAGAAAAAATGAAAATGTATTTTCTGTCGTTTAACGCTCGGAACGCCAAGATCGGGTCATAAATGACCCATACAGTCACAATATTATTTTTGTCCATTAGTCATTTATTAAATGGAAGAGTGAAATTCTGTGTATTCTTTACGTACGTGTCCAAAAATCTTATGGTAGAAAATGACGTTAAACCCATGTACTTATTGTGTAACAATTTAAGAAAATCAAGCATGAGGCAATTTGGCACAATCTTGGCCTTTTGTGTAACTATTTTTAAATTTCATTTTATATTAAAATAACAAGTTGTTGTGGGTTCTAATGATCACACATCTCTTTCCAAACGACCTGCACTTTATAATTTCTCAATCAAAGAGCAAAGAAACGTGGACGATGGTGCTTGTGTTGTAGTAAAGACAAGTACTCCGCATACTGTCAGTAATGTAATCGCTTCATTTGCAAGAATCAGAATACAACAGATACGGTGTGCTTTACATGTGAGAGTGAGAGAGTACGGTAGTGTGATTGTGGTAATTTTATATGTAGTACTTTATATGTGTAAATAAGTACGAGACTCATGGTACCTTCATTTTTGTGCAGCCATGAAATTGGTTACAAGGTTAATATGATGTATTAATTTTTCTGCATTTTCCATTATTTTGTAGTATCTACTTGAAAAAATAAAATATAATAAATAAATAAATAAAATATAATGCAATAAATACAATACAATGAATACACCCATACTCTAAAATTCGTTGATTTTGAACAAGTACTTTATTTGATACAAGAAATATACATGGGTCGAAAATGACTCATCTTGGCGTTCCGTGAGATGAAATTATTTTGGCGTTCCGAGGGTTAAGGATCATTCATCGTGATTTTGTCATATACAAACATAATTTAAGAAAAAGAAAAATATAAAAGAAAAGTAAGCGACAAGAAGAACTCACACAAAAGTAGGAGTAGACTTGCACTAGGAAATATATCCTTCAAACTGTTGTTTCGATGCACTTATTGTTTAACGTTAATATCATAATTTTGAGTTTCTAATACAACATATAAGTAGGGAAACTATATACAGCGGGCAAGGAAATTATTTGGACAACTTCAACGAAGACGAAAAACAGACTGTATCACATGTAAAACACGGACCATTTCGAAATCTCTTGCCCTTTTATGATAATTTGAATGCCTTAGATAGAATAATATAGAACTAGCTACCACTCGATACACCTGTGAGGTAACAGGCAACGAAAGAGTGACGACTACGGAAATTCGTCGCAAAAAAGTATTTGGAAACCCAATCCTACTCTCGAAAGAAATGTTCTAGATATCCTTTCGTGTACAAGAGCAGTCTACGTAGTATATTGAAGCAATCCACATCAGGTCAGGCAAGTCAAGCTTGTTAGCAAGCCATGCGTTACCGTTCGATACATCATAAAGAAACATAAAACAGAGCAATTATTGCGGAATAGAATCCGTTCTGACCAAACAAGAAAACTAACTGCCCGGAATGAAACCTACATCCTTCAGTGAACAAAACTCAAAGAATTAGTGCTAAAGATTTGGCTACTTCACTCGCCTATGATATGTAAGTTAATGTTACACCACAAACAATCCAAAATTCATTTTAAAAAATATGGGTTTTAGATCTGTATCCAGGTTATGAATACTGGCCACTCCATTAGTAATTACACAACCCAAAATCATAACAGACCACCCAACATTTTTACCAGTTGAAGCAATGTTCTGCTTTCTGAAAGCTTCATTCTTCTCTCGTCACACGTTCTGATATCCATCACTGCAATACAAATTTATCTTCGTCTCATCCTAGAAAAAACTTTTTCCAAAATTCCAGGCACTCATATTGATATTTGTTTGGAAAATTAGAACTTCTTCTTTTTGCTTTCTTCTGATATGTGTGTTCTGTTTCTGGCTACACATAATCTGAATCCCAATTTTTTTGTTCACATCTGTAACATTAACTTGCATATCCTAGGGAAGTGAAGTAGACAAATCTTTAGCACTAATTCTTTGAGTTTTCTTCACAGACTGAAGAATGTAGGTTTCATTCCGAGCAGTTAATTTCCTTAGTTGACTAGAACGAATCCCCGATAATTATTCTGTTTTATGTTTCTTTATGATATCCAACGGTGGAGCATGGCTTTCCAACAAGCTTGACTAATTCTCAGTACCTTTTACCTTCCGCACGTAATTTGAAATTAAAGTGAGTATTTCCAATGTTGTTCAACTCACTTTCTTCCCCATGCTGCTTCTTTATGCCTGACACGGTGTGGATTGCTTCAATACACCACGCAGAGTGCTTTTGTACACAATAGGGTGCCTAAAACTTCTCTCGAGAGTAGTATGGGGTTGTCCAAATACTTTTTTGCGATGAATTTACGTAGTTGTAACTCTTTCGTTATGTGTTACCTTACAGGTGTATCGAGTGCTAGTTATTTCTACAGCATTCTATCTAAGGTATCCCCAAATTATCATAAACGGGCAAGAGATTTCGAAATGGGCCACGTTTTGCGTGTGATAAATCTGTTTTTCCTTTGTTGAACTTGTCCAATTTTTTTTTCTTACCGTAGGCGAGACAGAAGCTTCTTGAAACATGCCTGTCGAGACCGAGAATTAAAAGAAGAAAAACAATATTAATTGTCCAATAAAGCAGTAGCACGACGGAAGGGTGAGTCGGACAGAAAGAGAACCACATTTGGAAAAGCTTAATAACTCCCCTGTATAGACTAACATCAATTTATGTTATTTCCTAAGTTTATTTTCTGGTAACAGCAGAAACTTTGTTCTTATTAGTTAGAACATAATATGCTTTAGTGGAATTTTCTAACGTTATACATAGTTAAATTCTTTAATAGCTGGGCCTGAGGAAGCCTTCATAATGACTATACGTCTACTATTATATGTGTTTTTATGAATATACAATATTTGGCAAAAGATCATCATCTGTGCCTTCTTAGATCCTTATCTGGCAATATATATAAATATATATATATATATATATATATATATAATATGAATGCCCCCCCCCCAAAGTTACACATAAATCGGCGCCCTTGATCAGAATTAGATATATTTGCGTATCTGCCCACTCAAACGAGTATTATAGGTAACAAAACAGTGCCGTATAAGCCGGTGGCGTCAATATTTGATAGTGCTCCGATAGTTTGTAGTCCCCGGCCACGGTGATGATTATATTTATTTACCACATACAATGCTACATATTAAGGCTAAAATTACTCAAACCGACGGTTCTGATTTAACATCTGCCGATAAGAAAATTGGCCCTGTAAATGATTTTCTAAGCGCCATGTTTAGCGAGGTACAGATATATCTGAATAATCAACTAATTTCCTATTCCTCACATACATATCCATACCGATCGTATATTGAAAAACTATTGAATTATAACGCCAATGCAAAAACAACTCATCTTCAGACGCCAATATGGTTTAAAGATACGACCGGTCATATGCACAGTGTGGTAATTCTGGTTTTAAACAACGCTCTCTTCTCACGGGGTTAAGTCAGCCCTTTGAATTACTCGGCTATATTCACAGCGATATTTTCAATCAGGAGAAATTTCTATTGAGTGGTGTACAGTTACGTATTAAGCTAATTTCTGCCAAACCAGTATTTTGTCTAATGGGTGAAGCTGAGGCTGAGGGCAGAGTTGTAATTACCGATACAGCATTGCTTCTAAAAAAGGTTGATATATCGCCCACGGTGAAAACAGCACAAAATAAAGTTTTACAAAATCCTAAATTTAGAGTAAAATATCCTATAACAAAGGTGCAGGTGAAGACAGAGACTTTACCTCAAGGTATTATGGACACTACACTTCCAGATTTGTTTTCCGGCATAGTGCCTAAACGTATTATTATTGGCTTTGTTAGCAATTCCGCTTTAATATCAGACAAATCCATTTTAAACATTTCAGTATGTCATTTCTTTTACATTCTATGTTGACGGAACTCCTGTTCCATCTCAACCACTACAGCCAACAAACTCTGGATGGTAAATAACTAATAGTGAAATTGTGCAGTGATGTGATGCGAGTGCAGTATTAGTGTAGGTGATGGAGCAGAGAAGAAGATGAGGAGGAGGAATCCTGCTGCCGGAAGGCCCACTCCTCGGAGGCTGACTCTCTTGAGTTTGGAAGAGTGAATGAGATGGATGAATGTTGATTGGTGTTAAATGTTTTTGTATAAAATTAAGAGTTAGAAATTTAGGAAACAGGGATTGGAGGGAGATCAAAGAATGAACCATGCAAGCAATAAGGCAATATTAGAATCTAAAACTAATCTAGAGTGCAGAATGACTCCCCGCATACGTGAGAGTTCCGCCCTTTTTTAATCATCAAACACATCTTACATACCTGCAGGGTGCCGCATAAGGCATTACGCTGGTGGTTTCCAAAGCACTCCGCACCACAAAAACATCTATTACACTCTTTACAATAAATCACACTGTCGGTGGTGGCGCATGACGGCTTATTTCGACATTTACCACAGCCTTACACTTCCCCGCATGCCGATCTCTATTCCAAAATTTCTTATGACACTCCTCACAAATGTAATTGCACGAGAATGCCTTTGTCAGATTAGTAATTACATCATAGTGATTATCGCTATATAGCAAAACAGATACCCCCACCATTACTTAAATTCAAATTGGCCTTCTGGCATAACCCATACACTTTTGTCATAAATCTTGGACGCTGATCGCGATACTTTTGTTGCTCCTTTTTATTATCGGTGTTATTGACTAAACCTACTGCGACAACCAGGGCATGAGCTAGACAGCTACTATCAGTGTTTTTAATACGCACTATGCCGCGGTTGCGCGCTAAATATTCTGACATGGTGCGTGCGAAATTTTGTTTTACACGGCCCTCGCCTGTAGGTAGCTCGACGTGGTGGAAGTAGGCCACAAAACAGTCCTGGTACAAAAACGAGGTGTTCGATTGAATTACTTTCTCCAGCGCACTCCAGGCATTATCGCCGCTCATGTTTCTAGCCGCTCTAAATGATAGGTAAAACGGCTTATCTGGGTGATTTAGGTTAATAAAAGTAACACCTACTTGTTGATGCGGGGGTACACCCACCATTAAGCGCTCTACTGTCTCATTGCCTTCTCCAGTGGGGGGAGATTTTATCTCGACAGTTATTAACATTCAGTTATCCTTAAAATGCTTATAATACTGCCGAGATTCCCTAACTATATTAAAAGTTTCCATTATAATTAACTCTCACTGTTTTGAAAATAAGAAACTATTAATTATAGAAAACTGCTGGTCGGAATAATATGCTACCGCAAGGTATAGCTATAAAAGGTTTGGGTGTTTTTTATATGCTATTAATGTTTTTCTTCAACAACACAAAGTTCTGCTTTAGCCACGCTGCTACAGAACGTCGGGAACCGTTGGCGGAAATACCCTATTGTCGCAATTAACCCTCAACGTTTATTATATTTAATCTGAAAATAAAATATATTAATTATTAAATTTACAAGCTATTATAGAAGGTTGCGGGCTGTAATTAACACCATCAATATGCTACCGTAAAATTTTGGGAGAATATTAGTGTAATTAATGTTTTTTTTTCTGCATCACATTAATATTTGAAATTTAGCCGCATGCACAAACACCAATTGCTATAATAGCCTATTATCGTAATCGGCCCCTCAATGCTTGTTATATTTAGTCTGAGGTTGCTGGCTGAATATGCTACCGCAAAGTTTTGCGAGGACTTAGGCTATTAGTGTTTTTCTTAAAGTATTTATACTGCCGCAATCCTCATATATTTGTAATTTAGTATCCTGCTTACAGTTAGCGCAAGAAGAAGTATTAATACACTTAAAAATTACAGCTTGGGGGATAATTAAACAAAACAAAAACACTGCTCATCTTTCGATTTGATTCTACAAATTAAACAACAATAATAATGTCATATTTTCTCATAATAGTCTATTAATATTTTCCATACTGCAGAGTTACGCTATTAGCAACTTGTCTTTTATTCTCAGAGAAACAGCAGCAAATGCGATACTATTTTGTAGAGTTACACTCATAGAAATTCCTTCACCTTTAGTTAGCGAATGCAAAGCACAAAAGACCTACAGCAGCAAAATATAATCTCCGCATACAGTATTTACTATTTCGCTTGTAGCAACTTTAGCACAAAAGACGTATATTAGCAAATGCAATCCCATACGCTAATAGCAACTTGACGTTTATTCTTCATTAAATGCAATCTCGGTTTTAGGCTTCCATTTCCTTAAAGAAACACGATTTCTGTTTTAATAATAGACGGCTTGAAGAGTGAAACCGAAAACGACATTTTAAACACGCTACACATACAACCTACGTGGGGCTTTTAAAAAACGCTTGGCGTTACACGTGACATGCGTTTGTAGAATAAATTAAAAAGAGATCCATTGACATATTTTTCAGCGTCGGGTGCAATGTCCTTCTCGAAGAAAGTAAAACGTATGTGCTGTCTATTAATCAGCACTTTTAACGTTTTTAAAAGCGAATATTATTATTAGAAACCGTTGTTTTAGCTGCAATGTTACAATAGATTTTCTTGCCTTATGTTACTTTTGAAATATGTGTGCGGGTGAATAGTACAAAAAGAGTGCGTGTAGAAGAATATTTCGTCATTTGGACTATATTAATACTTTATGTTCTTGTTTCTGTGTCTTTCAGAATAAGATATTATTATTATAGACAGTATTTTTATATTATAATTACCGCTCAAAACAAATTCACAACAATAGTCGTGTAAGCAATTTCGTATATTTAGCAATTTCTGTTTTTAAAACCAACAACGTGAAGCGTAAATATTCACGCTTATTTTCTTTATAACCTTATTAAACCACCGTGCACGTAAATTCTAAGCAACCATGGGTTTCAAAGTTCATTTTCGTTTCTCCATGTTCGGTAAAGTTCTTTTCTACTGGACAATTTAAATTATACTTTTCAGTAAATTTCAACTAATGGCAAACCTAAAATAAAAATAGTGTTAGGTTTCCTGATTTGGTATTTGAAATGCGACTATAAAATGCGTTTTTTTTTAACATACTACAAGAAATTATAAATATCTTTCCAGAATCCAGAACATGTTATAATATTTTCTGTTATAGAAAAGAAACTTCCAATCCTTGATCGCTCACGCAAACACTCCCAGAATCACACTCTACGTCAGTTGGGTGACCTATCTTCTAGGTTTAAGAGGAAAATTGTGTAGAATAAAGTCATGTAAAACATTATATTGCTGACCATAGTACAGTTTCTCTTGATCGAAATTGCCTGGTCGTTCATACGACTAATTCTACATGTTTACAGTCAATCATGTTTTTGTACCACTATCATATGAATAATGTGTTCATTCGGTTAATGAATACTGCTATGCATTTTAACTTACAGAACAAATTGTTAGCACTCTGGTAAGCAACCACAAATACACATGTAGATCACTGTTAAGCGAAGAATTTTAGTACAACAAAATGTAAAACAGTATCATCATGCATTTTGTTACCTTCTGAGATTATATCCAACATTCAGCTGCCAGTTGTTCTCTTGTAGTCTTGGATTTATATCTCCTCTAGGGACCATATCTGCATTCTGGACATCAGTGGGAAAGGCTTCATAACTATTCCACTTTCGTGTAACATCATTTGAAATGGTTCCGTTGTATTTGCTACTATGGTAGTCACTTCCTGATGGTGATCGGTTACCGTTATCTCCTGATCTCTTTTGCAAGCTCGCCATTAAGGTATCCGCAGGATTATCCGAACTTCCATTATATATTGTATTGCTGCTATCTTCACACGCTTCTTCCATTTTAGCAGTCCATCTTGAATCAATTTGAGATTTTCTTTTATCAGATTTCTCTGATATTGTTTCAGTGTTCTCTACAACCCGATCAATTGCGATACAACATTTGCCATTCAATAATTGTAATAGCTTGTTCCTATATTTACTGAAATGTGGAATTATATTGGAATCTGGGTTATTATGTAATTCCGTGCGGATCTTGGCTGCCATGTTTTCATCTAAATTTTCCACACAATGAAGGCAAATGTCGCCTTCAGATAGTTCACTTTTTCCTTCCTGTTGTGTTCCTGTTTTTCTTACGTCTTTCGAATTGGTGCTATATGACCCAGTAGAAGAAATACGTTGAGCAGTTAACTGGTTACGAGATAGCAACGATGTTTCCATGTTGTCCATTTTACATGATATGATTGGCGACTTCCTCTCAAGATTTGTAGCATTTCCCATAGAAGCTATGTGTGACATCGAAGAGCATGGTTTCGTACTATTGCTGGAAAAGGAAGGAAGCTGGTAATCGAAAGCAGACTACAAAACAATAAAGTACTTAACAGTAGGCAAAATTATTTTTCAGATATCACAAAATCTACAAATTAAAACTATAATAATTTGACCTTTCTCCGAAAAATGAACTGGACAAAAAACAACTTTATCGAACTGCTCTGAAGTTCACCCCGAGAATGTATTTCTTGCATATTGTGTTATTTCCTCTCCTTTCGTGAATAAATTACGAACATGAACTTGTTAAGACTACACACAAAATAAGAAATAACAGGACACTTTTCACTTTGAATGCACTTAAAATCAAACTACATTCTACTGCACAAAAACGTTCACAATATGTTCCGGTTTTATAAATTTCCTATGAAATTAATATGAACCATATCACGTTTTCAGTGTATAATACATGAACTTCTACTGTACTGACACAATTTACACAAAATGTTAATTTAACCAAACAGGCACGTAAAACGAAACCTGTTGAACGAACTAATGACCCAGAATTCTGACAGACTTCTAACTTCGTACCGGTTAATGATAGAGCACAAATAAGCGTACCATTGGATTGGTGAGAACATTTGCTATTAAAATGAGGTTTCGCACGTTATGTTTTTTAGTTACAAAATTTGTGTCTGATTCAAGATGGCGGATTTTAAGATGGCCGCCATCACGTTCCCCCTTATCATGGACTTTCCTCTCGACTTCATATACAACCACCATGTTGCTATTGACTTATTATCATTAGTACGCTGTGCCTGTAACATTTTACCACCTGCGCATATCTTAAAACTAACGTCACCATTGTTTTTCTGATTAAATTCTAGTCCAAAATCATGCATCACATTACACTATTCCTATTTTAAAAATCCCTTTCGGTAGGCCTACAGGTCTAGATCTAGATCTAGAAGTTTTGTTTATTTTAAAAATTCAAATCTCGCCTTATATGAGAGCTATCGAGAAACTATTTATTGATTTGTAGATTATTCATCAAGAGCTGTTCAACGATACCCCCACAAGACACACACACACACACACACACATATATATATATATATATATATATA
>JAGDQP010014782.1:17104-35618 GCA_022664845.1 Lepisma saccharinum | reverse complement strand
ACACACACACACACACACACACACACACACACACACACACACACACATGGCTTTCTTTTAGGGGTGGAGAACCAGTAGACTGCTGTTTTGTTTCTGAAGTGTAATAATGTATCCATGTTTCATCAGTCGCTATGAATCGACGAGAAAAGATCAGTTAGATTATTTTTAATGAGCTAAGTTGTCCTTAGAGAGTTGCATTCTTAATCGTTTTTGGTCGAGGGTCAACAATCGCGGCATCATCTTGCAGCCAGTTTTTCATGCATAACTCTTCTGTCAAAATGCGCAAAACGCATTCACTTTAATTTCCCACACTTTTTGCAATGCCACTTACCTTTAATCGCCGATTCTGCAATATTATATCATGACCTTTCTCAATAATGTCTGGCGTAGTGACTGATTTTGATGGTCCACTTCGTGGATCATCTTCCAGGCTTTCACGACCGCATTTAAGCTCAGATGTCCATTTGGAAATAGTTGAAAATGAGGGAGCTGAGTCTTCAAAGATTATCTTTCATATCATTATATATTTCTGTTTCCTTGATACCTTTCTTCGCTAAATATTTTATCACCACCCGATGTTTATCAGTTTTAAAACAAACACGCTTGCACTCCACTTTCACGCAAACATTTGCCTATAACTTTCATTCTTATTTACTGATCCAAACAATAATGCAATGTTGTTATAAAGGAAGATGACCAACAATAATCATGTGCTCAGTTTGGAACTAGTTCTGCCATCTGTGGATTCCTAGAACTTTAAATGACCCTCGTAAATGCTGTAAAGGGGTTCCATATATGTCTGCTAGATATTTTGATTGAAAAGAATATGGTTGACTATATCAAACGCCTTAGGAAAATCTAAATAAACGACATCCAGTTGTATTTGACCATTCGAAACATTGACAACATTAGTAAGAAGGGTAGCAACATTAGCTTCACATAAGGCTTGTAGACAAATAAGGGACAAATAAGGCACAAAGCATGAGAAAGTAAACGCTTGGAAACAATCTTCTGACATGATATAGACAAAGGGTAAGAGTATGTTATTGACCTATTTTCAAAAGCTTTGTTCTCCGTTTCTGCATTTGTAGAACTAACTAGTTTTATAGATATCCCGAAAGCCATTCGGCAAAACATTTATTGAATATAGTTGCAATAGATAAGGCTCTGGTTAGGTTTTTATGAAAGACCAGAGATACATAGTTGGGATGTGTAGGTTTTGCTAGTGGACAAATTTCTCAGAAGTGGAAAACTGTCGTTTATTTGATGTGGAATGATGGTGTTGACAAATGGAAGCTGGTTAACTGGAGAATTGTGAAAAAATGTGGAGGCATGAATTAGAGAAAGATGGTCTGTTTGTTATTTGTAGCCGTCTTGTAGTCAAGCATCACAAGTGTTAGGATACCGGTATGTGTCTTCGATAGGAGTTTATGAGAAACCAGAATAGCTTCGAGTTTATCTTTGCACTTTCTTATACGGATTAGGAGTAGTTACCATAGTATTTCTGAAAGTTCCCTTCCGTTAGGACAAGAAAATGTATTGTGGTGTTGTTTGCATAGTTTGAGAACGAGAATAATTAGATTAGGCAATAAACATACTGAAGAAAAATACACGACATTTAACATACACAGTAACGACTTCTATTTATTTCATATTTATCCAAACAAAGACTGTGTCCACAATTAATTCATAAACCACGTATGTTCATAAACAGGGATTTTGCCAGGATTTTCAGTTTCGGGGAGTGTCAAGTCAAAATTAGAAGAATGTAAGTAGAGTTTAGCACGACGGTTTCTATCGATTTTGACGATAAAAAAAATAAGTTGTGGTTTTGCACTGGAGAATTTGGGAGTGACACCCCCATAGAGGGGATCTAGCAGAATCACTGTCTCTAATTAACAAATACAACCACCATACGTTACATTTAGGTATATCGTGAATTATACTATAATCCATTTGAGAATACTCATCGACTCTCAAAATACGATGTGCTTATTTCTGTATGTAGGTTACACTAGGTCTCGCGAGAGAAAATAATCCCGGAATGAGGATGTGTGTATATTATGAATGTGACACTGAAAAGGAAATGCTTTTACAATGTTATTATTTGTCTATGCTGTAAAAACAATCTTATAATGACTCCTTTTCTCTTTTATTGCAGGTATGTACCATTAGCCTATTTTATCAGGATAGATAGCGTTTTCTTTCAAAGATGGCGGTAAGTCTTCTTGATTTTGAGTTTCAGCACTCTTTTGTTTCATTTATTTGTAATGTCACTAAAGATTTATCTTCGTATATTAATGCTGTGTTAAGAACGTTTTCAACATTATTTCTACGTTAATGCGTCTGGAACAAGCAACTCTTTTAGACGATCTATATTGTGAAGTTCAGTAGTTTCATGGTATAAGGGAATGGTGTAATACAAGTATTGAATTATAACTCTAGGATCATCATAATTTATGAACATTCTCATATATTAATTAAGCAATCGTTTAGGTTTCAGGTATCGCATAGTTAAATATTACTTCAATCAAGTTCACTCTATTGACTCGATTAGTTTTTTTTAAGTACTGCAGTGGACTGTGGCAACACTGTCGGTGAGGAATGACAGTGCGGGATGTATTTAACCTCCTTCTACCTCACTATGCTATATTCAATGCGAAAGAACAAAGTTGAAAATATCCGAAAAATTCAGCAATTTGACTACACCCTGCAACCCTGGGAAAATTGGAAAATCAATTATTATTCTTCCTTTCGCTATCTTCATGAACAAGTGAGAATCAGAACTCGCACTTGTATATAAAGCAGTGTCCGTTGTTGCTAGCTCAACTGAGAACTCCTGTGCTCGCCGTTCTGATTACAATGAATACGTCTCAAATGTTTCCGTTGTAATATTATCTCACATTATCATGTTTTCAGTTTTACTCAAACGAAAGAACTCAATGGAAACTTTATCCTATTTTCAGAAAATGACTGTTTCCCACAGAAATGTTACAAATTCTTTTGCAAACCTGATTCTCAAATTATCGAATATTTGATTTTAGTATTGCTATGCAATTTCTGTAATATACAGGGCGTAACAAAATTCAGCGAACGAACTTCGCAGGTAAATTCCTGATATCAAAACGCGGAAATAAGTTATCTCTCAGATACAGAGTTTCCAACTTGGAGCCCAAAATCCACTTTTTTTGAGTGATTTTTTTTTTCAGAACTCTGTATTAAAATAAAATTGTGTTTAGGAATTCGTGTCAATATTGTAGATATTTGAAGTTAAAATATGATGATATTGTGTTGGGAATGTTGCCAAACGGATATAAAGTTTTATTTCTCAAATAGCTTTAAGTTGGTTCCTTGTGTGGATAGTTTATATTCCCTAGTGATGATGGTAATCATATGTGAAATATAAGAATGGACAGTGTTACAAACTGTGAACAATATACGAGCTGAAATGTTGAAAAATGAACATTTTTTAAAGTTCAACTTAGTATATTACGTAATCACAATTTGCATCAATGCATTCTGTGTTTCATATAATACGATTATTAAATTCACTAATGGATACAAAATATCCACACACCCACAAAACAATTTAGTGCTATTTGAGAAGTAAAACTTTACATCAGGTTGGAAATACTGCAAACACGATGACATCACATTTAGCCTGTGACACTTCTCGAATGCCAATTCTGTTGTTTTAATGAATTAATAATCAGGTTTCTATTCTGTTTCGAAGTTCTGATTGAATATTATGTGATGATCGCTATCGAAGTTACACCTGCTCTAAAAGCCCGTAAGAACTGGCTGGCAACAGGATATTAAAATCAAGGATACAAGGTACAGTGGAAATGGAATGAAGTAATAATGTCACATTACTGGTGGCTCATACGGAGAAATTTTTCTTGAACCCACCGTAGAACGTTTAAAACGGCGCTAAATTTCGAGTGGAGCTATTGAGACACATAGACCCGGACAAAGTTTATTTTTTTATCATGTTTTTATAACTTTCACAGTATGTCTGAGTTTTATAACTTAGTCTGTTTGTCCGGGTTTTTTAACTTAGTCTGTCTATCCGGATTTTTATAAGAATCTGCCCGTATGTGTTGTATAACTTAAGTCTGTCTACCCGGGTTTTATAACTTTCTTTGTGTGGGTTTTCTGACCGCTCCAATTATTTAATTAAATTTTCATCAACTTCTTACTGTTCAGACGACTTGAAACTTTGTATATTTCTGTGTGCCTGGTGACAAGAAAGATATCAATCATTAAAAGAATTACAATGAATTAACCTATCCAAACCTTACCGTGCCTGATATTAAATTATGCTAGAAAACTATTTAACGTAACTTATTTACATTTGTTTAACGTAATGAAACTACTTTAATGTAACCCAACCTAAGAGAGTGTCATTAAAAATGTGTGGCAGTTCCGCAGCCTAGAAAATTTAATTACTTTCTACCATTGCGTAGTATTCAAGGAACCCCCAAAATATGAGATACATAATTATAAGATTGAAAAAAGCGTGTGTCACTACTACTTGGGATTATTGCTATTACGTAATGTTAACATGGAAAACATTTTCCATGAGCACCATTCTCTTGTTAGTCATAAAACTCTTAAAAGACCGCTCCTTATAATAAAATAGAAGTTTTAAGCGTAAAAATATATGGACAAAATACGAATTACTTTTTTTAAATACAGTTAATTAAAAATATATATATATATGACCTGAGAGAAAATAGGGTTCAGATTTGGAATCTGAATCCCTATATCAACTTAAAACGGGTATCTTATTTGCTCCTGAAGCCGAGAAGACTTCAAAAATGCATATCAATGTTATCGTGTCCTGAATATTTTTTTTCTAAATTCTTTGTCGGTCTTCTTGAAAACGTTGCTCGACTTAACGTTTACTTCCACTTTCGCCTTATTTATATAAACATTATTGTTTGTGAATCTTTATAACACACATTTTATTATTACACGCTTTTTATTAACTTACTCTGTAATCATGTTTCATCTCTGGTACAAATCTTGTAATTGGTTTTTAACTCACTTTCCATCATCCGATTTCTTTAAAATTTTGTAAACTTGCTTGCTTCCGATGTCAGTACAATATTCAAGCATTAGATATACGACAGAATAATCCAGATAACTGTAATTAATTTAAAAAAAATATTTAATATGGACTTACTTATCCTAAAATAAATACTAGCCTGTAACGGTGTTCGGTTTTGGCTGGTTGCAAAACACTTTAGGATTAGGGTGTGCAAAGCTCTTAATATTGAAAAAAAAATGATATTAAAAAACACGCTTTTTTTTAAGCAAAGAAAAATGAACTAAAATGTAAACAATAATAAAAAAATGGATCATAAAATAAAAGCGTGAATGCTCTTGCTTATCTTATCATAATATCTAAGAGCACCCACGCTTTTATTTTCCGATTCATAAATTATTTTTTTTCTACTTTTTACTACATTTTTCTTTGCGTGTTTTTTAAAAACAACTTTGTAAATTATTTTTATTCTTAAGAACTCTTTGTACGTAAACTATTCACACTTCCGTGTATGAGATTTGTTTGTGTTTTACTTATCTATAACCGTTTCAATACTCTGTAATAGTAGAAGACTTATAAAGGACTATTTCAGCGGCCTGTCGCACAATCATTACACGTATTTACGTACATTTGGACTCGACTTCACTCAACTTCAACTTTGAACTAACTCAACCTTAAACTCACGATGCAACTTCACCCTCAAGCTCAATAAACTTCAATCTCGACCTCATTGTTTCCTCAAACCGATTTTGGGACTTCGACTTTACTCAACCTCAAAGTTACTATGGAACTTTAACCTGGACGTTAAAGTAAAATTTCAACCTTGACCTTACTCAAACTCAAACACACGATGAGACTTGAACCTCAGTTTTGTGCCTTGAGCTCGAGGTCAAACGGGTCAAAGTTAGATCTCTTGAATTACAATGTGAGAGAATTCGTTAGCTGCATTGAGGATTATTTATGGTATAAGAAGGTAAAAATTAACTTGCAGGATTTTATACTTCGCACGCAAGCCATAGGTCATATTGCAATCATATTTTGCTCTTTATTACATTCTCGCTTCCCATAACAATGTGCGATTTCACACTTTTACTTCCTATTATGGGATACGCGCCAGGTGGACTCCTGTAGAAATCTATTAATACTTTTGGCTTAGTTTGTAAATTTTATTTATGCATTCATTGTGTAATGTACACTTGTATAATCTGGTAATAATTTCGAGTTTATAATTTGTAGTTTGTAGAATCTCTTAGTTCTGGTGCAACAGAATTTTACAACTACAAACAGGTAAGTGAAATTTGTGATTTATTTTGCAACAGGTCTCAGATCTAGACCTGTTTGTATTTCCTTATCCCTTATAAAACGTATTCTTCATCTGCATCTCTTAAAATTTCTCTTAAATATCTCCCATATTGTAATGTGATAATGGCAAATTCTGCAGTTTATCAACAGTCTTTGAGTTTCTAAAGGTGAGAATGAGGGGATTAGGGAATTGAAAGTTCCTACCTCTGCTTACTAGGTTCGGATCCTGTGTGAGCATTTTTCAAGACATCCCACACCGCTTCAAGTGTTCTGCCAGAATCGATAGATGTTCCTTTTATGTAAACTTTTGGTATAATGGATAAGAGACCCGGATATTGAGATCAATGCTTATTAAATTCAAAATTCCCACCAACGCCACCTATATATTCCCTCAGCAAAAGTTTCTTCTTCCCAACTCTTGTTTAAAAAATGTACTTTTTTTTAAGGGTACGAAGAGAACGGGGGGGAAATTTACAAGGTGAAAGCGCGACGCTGTCGTCTGGGGGATTTTTTGAGCTGCGCTATGCTGCTGCCGTCTATCGGGTGTTGAGAGGAACTACGAGCTCGTCCACAATGCATACAAGCAAGCGCCTAGTCTTTCCGTTTTGACGACCGGTTCTGCAGTTGTATGGGTGAACGAGGCATCGCGGGAAGAGACGCGCGCGCAACGTTCTCCACGTTTCAGTGAATCAAAACCCGAGACTCCCCCCGAAATCAACCCCCGAACTTGTACTTGAAAAGGGGGTTTGGTTGTTTCCTTTTTTTTCCCTTCTTTACCTCGAAAATAAATACTCTCGTTTAACAGTTTTTTTGGTCGTGAAGCAAACATGTTAAAAACAAACTGAGAAAAACACCAATTATTAATGTTAAGAAGCTTGGTCGGCGATATTGTTTTGTTTTTCACACTTTTTTCCAAGTGTACTTTTTTTTGTATATTTTAGGTGTTTATACATAGTGTGTTTGTATGTGTGTGACAGTATGGGCGTGGATTCGAGTGCTATTATGCAGACATATGTGCACATTGCCGGACTCAAAAAAGTTATTTGTTGAACAAGTTTTTAACGTCGTTTGTGTTCATAGATGTGTGAAGTTTAACGTGTGAGCTATGAAAATTTTAAGTGGCAATGTGTGAATTTGTGCGTGTATTTATATCAAAGGAAAGAAATCAATTAGTGTGTGCATATTCGTCCAGATAGTAAAACATACAACCGACATTCATGTGTTGCCTTGAATGAAGTTCAAAACCGATTGTCGGATGCTGGAGATGTGTTGTTACAGGTAATACCGGAGAGGAAATATAAATATAGTATTTTTGTAAGAATGAGAACGAGAGGGGTGGGGTTATACTTTAGTCCCACGCTGGGCACCAATTAGTATTTGCATATAAATTAGCATTTTTTAAATTTAAATAATAATAGAAAGCTAAGCGTAGATTAACTATTTTACATAATCAAAAATTGAGTGATATATGATGATACTGATGAATAGTTGAAGGAATGATTTGGGAACTGGATGGTAGGGGGCGTGGTAACATGTAAGACTTTGATGGTATTCCAGCTTCTTTTCATCTCTAAAGTTATTCTTAGATGTCTCTAGCCTTTGTATATGAAATGCTTAATTATATCTGCATAATACATGTCAGTCCTCTCTAATGTACAGTACAAAATATGCCAAATATGCGAACCTATATATGAAGTTTTGAAAAATATACAGTTTTCATTAATTTGCGAGTCCATGAAATTTATTGACACATGTAACACAAATATGAAAATATCCATGGCCAAAACAGAAAGGATTATTTTGTTTGTTGATTTAATGATGTGGCATGTTGTCAGTCAGACTTTTTCTTATCATAGTGGGGCATGTGTAAGCACAGTTTTTCTCGTAAACATATTAAAATGTGGGTGGGATTTGAAACCTGATGGAATTACTGTTTGGGTCCTTGATACATAGTTCTTATTATAATACATAACATCTATTGTTAAATGTATATTAAGTCTCTTGCTACATTTTAATTCCTTATGAACAGGCACGTCACCTTTTTATCTTCTTTATTTTCATGTCCTGACAGGAGTTACTTTATTTTTAAACTAATATGACTTTTATGTCTCATATAAGGAAGAACCTGACCGTGTCTCAATTACTGTATATTTAATTTATTGCTGTCTTAATACTCTTACAAAATTATTTATATACAATTCTATCTACATCATAAATGGTTAGGCTTTCAAGCTAACGAAAACTCAATTTCTTATACCTGTTTGAATATTTTTTTTTCTTTTTGTTTATATAATTCTTGGAGTGCACAAATTATTGCCTGTAATTTAATGTAGAAGTCACCATATAATTTCTAGGTGTCACAGTTCTTTCCGAGTCTCATTAGTTACAAAGCTTTTAAACTCTGATTAAATTTTAATAAGTACTGTTTATTAACTTTTATATATCTGAGGAAGGAAAGTTTTGTCAGGAAAACAGTTGAAGAAATCCACGTTCTGACAATATCAAAATAGGTCCGTAAATATTGAAATGTTCTTCTCATACACTGCAAAAAAAAAAAAAAAAAAAATAGCTGTGTTAATTCAACACAATGCGGTATCCCAGCGTGACTACCACTTTTTGTGTGTTAAATCAACACAACACACGGTGTTGATTTCGGTACTGGGAGAACAAAAAGTTACAGCTGCAGCAAGATTTGAACATGGGTTGCTCCGTTAGAAGTCGAGCGTCTTACCGACTTAGCTAAATCGTCAGACAGAAAAGGCGCTAGAAGCAAACAATATTTAGAGAACAACATTTGAATTAAACGACCTCACTATAGATTTAAACAGTGTCTGGGATCAGATATACCTATATTGCTGAACCTCCAAAACAAACCAAGTTACTTGTACGACTTATCCCATGGTTTAATCACTTCCTATTTGTCAATTGGGAATCAGAATTCCCATTCACTGAGAATATTCTATTTCTATGAAAGCAGCTAAGATGGCGACAGCCAAACGCTTGGGCAGCGTTACTGCTTTCCTATCGTAACAACATGTCAAATGCTGCGCTTGCTTTCACAGAAATGGAACATATTCTCAATGAATGGGAATTCTGATCCCTAATTGGCCAATGGAAAAGTGATTAAATCATGGCATAAGTCGTGAGAATAACTTTGTTTGTGTTTGGGGTTCAGCAGCATTTATTATTCTCTCTACTGTTTCAATCTAGTGATCTTTCCGTCTGACGATTTAGCAACCCATGTTCCAACTCAGCAACCCATGTTCAAATCTCTCTGCAGCCGCAGCTTCTTTTTTACAAGTACCAAAATCAACACCGTGTGTTGTGTTGATTTAACACAAAAAGTGGTAGTCACGCTGGGACACCGCATTGTGTTGAATTAACACAGCTATTTTTTTTACTGTGTATAAAAGCAGTTGAAGATAGAATAAATTAAAACAACGGAGGACGAAAGTAGCTTAAAACACCGGGTAGAACTCCTTAAACACACACCTTTATTAAATAATTAACAGAAACAACTTCAATTTGGTTCGAAACTTAAAAACAGCATCACCTCAAACAACAATAATAAGTTTTTGCTTTTTTACTCCACGCATATAATGTCTAGACCTTATTCCAGATTGAGGTAAGCATACCTTAAACTACTTGATACAATTCGAACTATTTCATATATATTTTTTCTTAGATTTCCGTTTTAAATTCGTTGGATTACGTTAGGTTGTCCACCGTGTTTGCCCTAAACTGTTACCATACCCATGGAAAATAACATGAAAAACAATCTGGTGATCTTTTCCCATTTCTCGTCTTGAAGCAAAACTGTACATCATTATGAGGTTCGGGGGAATGAATGAATTTTGTTCTGTTAAATAAAAATGCAGAATAATAATGGTCCTGATCTTAATTCAGATTACCATTTGCGGCACCCGGACATTTGCTTGGTACAACTGAGGGGTAGTAAAAAAAATATATAAATTCAGATACAGTCATTGTTTTCTGGATTCAATCTTGGCTCCTTCCGATTACCAGGTCAGCACGCTCCGAATAAGGACTACGCTCACTACTGATCACTACTCTCCAATAAAGACAATTATAATACTGTGTGTTATCTTTCGAAATAGTGGTAGATATTTATTTCCTGCAGCGATATAAAAACTCCTGGACGCATTCTTCTTTCATTAGATTATTATTATTATGCATATTATTATATACTCGTTGCCTTGATACATGAGGCTCAGTATTTAATCTACGACGGGGACCTTTGAACGTATTTAATAGTATTCTCTCTCTCAGTCTCCATAGTCCATGAATTCTGAGATTAGATCAACTAAGACCCTTTCCACAGCCTTTACCATCTCTGCCTCTCGTAAAAGTGATTTCCGAAAGATATCAATACTCAGACGAGACGCCAAAAATTGCCAGTTTAACCCAAGAACGAAAATATAAAATAGTTTCTCCAGTAGTCTTCAGAGTTGTGTTAAGTAAATCATCGAAATAACAATGTCTTAGCGTAGAGACCATATGACTACTGCAATACATACCACACCCGTTTCCTCGAAAGATGTGGTCGCTAAGAGCTACCATCCATCTGGCATCCTTGTGACGGCCTTTGAGCCATGAATACGTATTTGTACAGCCAATGAATGATAAGATAAATAGCAAGTATTAAAGGAGTAGAGGCAAGCATTGTTCCCTAGCTTGAAACTGCACTGTTACTCCCAAGAGTAAGTTGGGTTGTATACCGTCTCAGGCGTAATTCCGTAACTGAAAATGCACCTGTGAAGAATTTACTGTGATCATGTTTAGTTGATCTAGTAAATACATCGTTGAAGAGTACTGTAAAAGAGGGATTAAGATCATATCATTCATAAAATAGGTATCTTGTACAGTCGGGGAAGAGAAAATAGACTACCCTTTGCAAGACTCTGCTCACAATGTTACAAGGAATGCTGAATGCAATTTCCTTTACACGAAGGACCTCGCGTATAATAAGGGTTGAAAAATTCACATAATACTTGGTGACTGCCATGATTGGAACTTCTAGGTCTCTATCATATATTATAACCAAACAACCACCGCAGCCACGGACAAGCTTTGTGTGTTTGAAGCACTCCTCGTGTATCAGCTTAACCAGCTCCTTACGGTGTGAAAGCACTCCAATTCACTTACACGGTAAAAAAGGTAATTTAAAATTGTAAAAAAAAAGTTGTTATCTAGGTACGGAGAACAATTTTCTTACTGAGATCTTAGTATTTTAATTTAACTGAAAATGAAAGTATATCGGTTTGGAAATAAGATCATTAATCTTATTTCCAAATCAGCATGTTCTCATTTCAATTAAATGATAATACATATATCTTATTTCTATGAAAATTGTTTCTGGATGCACAGTTTAGAACTTTTTTCTCAATTTTAAGTAACCGGTTTTTACCGTATGGAGATTTTTTAATAATAAGTTTTTTTTTTACGAACCCGTTGTTATAGGTTCATGAATCGAAAGCCTAGCTGGAAACTGAGAGATCCAGGTTCGATTTCCGGTCATAGTAGCGATATTTTTTTTCTTTTGGTAGAAACTTAACTAATCTTATTTTGTATGGGCCATTGTACTAACTTTTGACTTTGGCCCTTCACGTTCTAGTTTTATTCCACAATGACAAACATCACTGCTTTAGCCGGGATTCGAACCCTGGACGAATGTGCTTTGTGTCGGTAGGCTAGCGCCCTAGTCCACACGGCTACCAGGTCGGCGATATTTTTTTTTCTGTTAATGTTTCAAGAATATTGAATCACTCATAGATATAGTTTTTAGCCCTCATTAAGTACTTTTATTCTGTAGTAGTATTTTTTGCCATATCAATTTTTTTAATTTTGTTATGGTCTCAGAGATGATTCATGGGGGTGGCCTATTTATGTCCCCCCCCCCCCTGAATGCACATTTGTCTGTCTTTTAAAGTAATAAAAACAATCAAATTGCAAACAATTTCCATTAAAGTGCATCTCCTGAGCTGTTCAACGTTTTGCTGTCGATGGGGCGCATCAAAATCTGTAACGTTGTTTGGGGTGGCGCAGCGCTCTACATATACCACAGGTGCTCTACAATCATTTTCGAATACAGGACGATATCGAACTTGTAACGAAGTATTACCTAGGATTCAACATGTCAAAATATTCTAACAACATAAAATTGGCGTTGCACACAACATTAATATTTCAAGTAGTGTTCAAGTAATATAATGTCACGTTTTCGCGGCTAAACTGATTCCAAAAGGCGTTGGGATGCGAGAACCGAGAACCGAGAAAATGATGACTTTTATGCAGGAAGTATCGAGCAGTTCTGCTCATGGCTTCTATTTGATTGTATGACGGATGAATAAAAAGCGTATATGAAGTGTACAGCCGCAACTGTCGCAGGCCTGTG
The DNA here is from genome assembly GCA_022664845.1 of Lepisma saccharinum. NCBI lineage: Eukaryota > Metazoa > Arthropoda > Insecta > Zygentoma > Lepismatidae > Lepisma > Lepisma saccharinum. Next base: position 22,851 of record JAGDQP010014782.1, on the reverse strand, counting down.
TGTGCACTTGAAGTGGATGTTGATTTCTTGAATTATACCAAATAAAGATGACGGTGGTAGTTTCTTGTTGTTTTCAAAGTTGACGCGCAAAATCAATGGGATTTTTATAGGAAAAGAGATACTTTAAATCGGACCGACCATAGCTCAGTTAGCAGAGAGCTGGCTTAACAATCGGAAGTTTCTGGGAATGATCACAGGGGACGCCCATCCTAACTTTTTGTAAACTATATCAGACAAATGACGGGATTGTACCTTCAAACAGAGTCCAGGCTGATTTTCTTCCAACATCCTTTCGCCCAGCCTGAGGCAAAGTTGCCCAGAGGCCATAAATAAATTCAAGATACGTATAAAATTAATAAAAAACTTTTTAAAGACATACTTTTCTTAAACAATTCGTACTAAAAGGTAAAAATAATTTTATTTGTGCATGACTAAAAAGGAAAGCATGAGGGGCGCGCTCTCATATACAGTCACTTTATAAATTCTTGAATTGGCGCGACCCATGATTTTCTTTTTAGTCATGCATAAACAAAATTATTTCTTTACATTTTAGTATGAATTGTTTAAGAAAAGTATGTCTTTAAAATGTTTTATTTTTTTAAAACCCAGATCCTAAAGTGTTCTGCAACCAGCCAAACACCAAATCGTTGCAGGCTAGTATTTACGTGCAATATTAAAAAAATAATTAAATATACTTTTAAAATATAGAAATATATGAAAGTAACAATGGGATATTGTATTGTCACCGGACTTACGTTGCAAAATTTCATCATTGTATGACGTTGGGAAATGAGTTAAATTAACGTTGCAAGATTTAAGGACACCACGGACCATTGTGAACTAAAGAAAAGAATGTAATTAGTCCTCATCTCGCAACTCACCAGCCTCAAACCTCGAATGTAGAAGACAAGTGCGACGATGGTAGAAATCTTACTGGCTATATAATTTATGATTTGTGTATCTCTCGTGAATCGCAATGACTAATCGATTGATGCGCTCCACTCGTACCATTTGAAGTGCCAAGTGGGTAGATTGCTACGTTACGAATTTCCTATGGGGTATTGGTGCGGGGTCTCAAGATTGTCAAATTCACATCAAAGTCTCTTCCGTATATCTGCAATAAATTACTCTTAATTCATATATGTAGAGTTCCTGCGCTAAACGAGTTGAACTTCAGGCCTTAATCTTTCAGCTCCTTGATTCAGAAGCTAGACAAGAAACAGTCACGCGGCCTGAGCCGAGGTTGCCTAAAGGCCTTAAAATAAAATTCAAATTTAAAGGAACAGTCGCTTCAGCTGTATAGGTAGCAGAGGATGCTCCCGACATTCTTCCGATACACCAGCGTGAAACTAGTCGTATAAAATTGTAACCGATGAACTATCAATAAGAATGAATCTTACTGAATCTTATTCTGTTGCTGATATTGTACTAATGAATTCAGCACCATCGAAGTTTATGTTGTTCATTGTGATATATGAAGCTCTGTTGTAGACTAAAAAATCTAAAAAAAATTGGCAGGAAAATGGGTCTGAAAACTTCAAAAATAGACATTAAAAATATCGAAAATTGTCAATATTTTTTTTTAAATTACTGAAAATAGGCATTACGATTCTCGAAAATATGAACTAAAATTTATATAAAGAAAGTCAGAATTAGGAAGTACAAATCTCGAAATTTCTAATTAAATACTACCAAAAAGGTCAGAAATAGGCACTGTAAATCTAGAAAGTTGCCATTAAAAATGACAAAAAAAGGTCAGAAAAAAGTATGACGACAAAACTCGAAACTTGGTACTAAATATTTGTTAAAAGGCGATAAACAGGCATTACAAATCTAAAAATTTGGCATTAAAAATTACCTTAAAAAAAATCAGAAATAGGTACGAAAAATCTTAAATTGACACAAGGAAAAATCTGGAAGAGGCACTACAGAACTCAATAATTGGCACTAAAATTTACAGAAAAGGTCAGAAGATTTAATAAGAATTGAAAATGCAGAATTAGACAATTTGTCAGAAAACAGAGAAGTATTTTATCGAATTCCGCTGAATATATATTCAATATAACTTAAAAACATATACCTGTTGAGAAGCCTCATCACATTATTGGACACAATACTAATATTGTTGAGATTTATTGTATTTTGTTAAATTTCGTTTCCCAGAATTCAAAACAGAAAAGGCAAAAGTTATGAAATATAGTGAAGACTTAAAAAGAAGCGTAGAAATGCGGACTAATAGGCATGTAGACCTTAGTATAAAGATAGTGTTTATATATTGAAATAGACAAGACGGTCTTTAAACATGTCTAAGATCAAAAGAGATATTTTTTTTAGCAAACGCTATTTATAATATCTTTATTACTTTAAAAAATAGTCATTTCGCATAACATGCAGGCTCTAATGATACCCGCAGATTACCTTATATTTAAATACTCCGGCTAAGGCGTGGGATTTTAAGCTGAAATGCAAAATAGATTAATTTGGAAATGACAACCCAAACAAAATAGAAAACCCTGTATTTTCTATATAATGTATTTATATGTATGTAATTCAGCCGCCCGACCTTACGAGATATTCCTGCATATGTAAGGGATTATGTATGCAATAGGAAAAACTAGGAAGAAACCAATAGGAATACAGTGAACCTTTTATTAGTTATCGCACCTACCTGAAGGTGTGCTAACTGTTTGGGCCGGAGCCCAAGAATGAATGATTTACATAGCATTACAACGACTTATATACCCCTCTCTCGGCTTTCCGCTGATACAAAATAGATCAAAAATATAAATACAAGAAATACTTTTAACAACATTTATCCTTTAAAACGTTCAAATTGTTTATTTAATTTTATGGAATCAAAATATATATTATTTATAGTATTTCTAGTTATAAATAGTTTTGGCGGTAATATGTTAGTATTCGTGCGCTAAGTAAAATGTCCAACATATATGTACACATATAATTCTGAAATTATATTGCCCAAAATAAATGTTTAATTCAAGACTTTTGAATGTAACAAAATTTAGTAAACTAGAGCTTTATACATGAAGTGATATTCTGCTTGTAAAAGGAATAATTCTGTAGGAAAACAATATTGTCGAAAGTGTGTGAATTGCTATTTAGATCATCATGCAACTGGTAGTACCAAAACAATATAGTTTAAAGATCCACATTTTAATATATATATATAGTAAATTTATATAGTAAATTTTGGGCGTAACATAAGTGACAGATATTTATTTAATGCAATGCGCTTCACGCAGGATGCGAGTGACGTTACATCTTCATTAACTTTGTTCAAAGTTCTTCCATTGAGGTCGAATTGCTAAAGCAGAGAAAGTGCTTACGTCATTATTCGTAAAAGAGCTTCTTTCTTGTTACAGTATGAGTAATAACCATTAGAAGTTTGTCGTACCGTACTCTCGATATATCCTGTAGACTTCAGAACTGAAACGGGTCACCGAGTAAACTTTTTGTACCGGGTCACCGGGTGTATGCTTGTGACCTGGAGGGTAAACTTTAGTAAACTTTATTTTTTGTATGGGCCAGTCTAGTAACTTTGGACTTCGGCCCGTCACGATTCGCCTTTAGCTGTTAAAATCCACATCCATGCCCCTTCCGGGACTCAAGCCCGGGACCTTCGAACCGATGGCCTGCCGCCGCAGACCGCTCGACCACCCGGCTAGCCTGGAGGGTAAAGTAATTTTTTTTATTCTTTCCTTATTATACACGGTTCCGTTTGTACAGTGTTTCTTTAAGCACTGACCGGGAACGGTGGGTTTTGAATGTTTAAGGCCTTTAGGAAACTTTGGCTCAGGTCAGGGAACGGGAGTGTAAACCTCCAGACCATGAAAAATAATGTGTGAAAATAGTCCATAACAATAGAAATAGTCTCATATTCCCGAAAAGAACAAAAATGCCTCCGGAGGTGGGCAAATACTACCCCTTTCTCCGTCAGAAAGGGTATTGTGAAAGAATTTGTGAATCTCATAGATTAAAATATTGATTTATTCAAGCCACCAGCTCACATCGAATGAAGATAGGGCTAACGGGTCAAGATTGGGTCACCGGGTCAAGTTTCGATCATCGAGTCGCCGAGTCTGGGCATTTGGATTAAGACCACGTCATCAGTCGGATCACCGGATCAAGTTTCGGACTGGGTCACCATAAGTGACCCATTTTGGTCTATGGTAGGCACATATTAATTAATATTATAACTTTATAAGATTGGGGAGAAGGAAAACGCTTGTCTCCCTTCTCCTCTAGCTACATATATTTTACTGAGAAAGCTTAAGAGGATAAATCTAATTTTTTACACTGGGTTTACTCTAAGAAGTTAGAGATTGGTAACTGAATATCCTTACTTTTTGGAATCCTTTCGTGAAGATCGTTCTTGCTCATATTACGGACGCTCAAAAACTAAGTGTATATAATACTGTGATAGAAGTGTGATACTACTATCTTGGACGAGTGAAGGCCACTATTATTATTAATTATTCATCTCAAAGGTAATTTTTCTACAAAATGTTACTTGTTATAAGATGGTAAATGGTCTCTTAATGTGATTCGGAGTTCGAACATCATTTTCGGGTTGCATAACCAATTTATTCTAAACTTATTTGTTTTTTACTCGAGGTAAAGATTCTGTGTAATGTAATGCTATTTATGTACTAGTAAGAAGAAGTCGGGCTTACCTAGCTTTCATATCTGCTATAACATTATGATTTTCAGAAGTTTTCGTACCCTTTAATCTAACTAATAATATCAACCATTTTCCCTATGATTAGACTGCACGTAACGTGGTCATGGTGTATGGACACATATTATGTATGTTACGTATATTCCGATTTCCGAAACACGTTGATTTAAGACCAAGATTACGGATTGGGAATCGGTAAAAAATACTGGTAGGATCTTATTCACATTCTTAAGGTTTAATCTGTACTTTAGTGTCATATGAATCTCGTAACTCTCTGCAGTAAAAGTAGAGATTTTTTTAGGTAACTTAATCTACATTGTTTCTTTAACACCATCCCTAAGAATCCTCATCTTTACTTCCCTCAATAAAAGAAGGCTACAATCGTTCCAGCCATTATGATCCGAGAAATTAAAATATAATCAAGGATATTAATTACCAGTCTAGGTTCTTTTGAAGAAGAATATCAGTAATTAGAGCTGGTTCGATCGTCGGTTCGATCCCTGCTTATGCCATGTGGGCTTTGTAGGGAACAAACGCTGTGTGCGTGGGTTTTCTCAGGATCTCCCGTGTCCTTCTACTTTCTTCATTTCACCAACCATCCCAACGGCATTCATCCGTCTTGATCCGAAGTTGCCTAAAGGTCTTAAAAATTAAATTCTAAATTCTGGTTTTTAAAATGTTCCGAAATAATTTTCGTGATAGTGTATGGAAGTTTAATTGGTGAAGAATAAGCATTAAAATGTTAACAATTACGTGGTCATATACACTATTGATGCCAATAAAAACCACCATGGAAAGGTGGTTCGTTTGGAAAAGTCCATTTAATATTGTTAATGAGAGAGTCATGATAGCGTCCAAATTGTTATCTGTTTCCAAATTGCCAATTTTAAAGTAAAATACTTCCGTACAAGAACTATTCAATTCTTCTAACTAATAGCTTCTCAAATAGTTCATCAACATATGAGGAAAATGCAATAAGTCGATAAGATGAACTGTTTATATATATATATATATATATATATATATATATATATATATATAAACAGTT
>JAGDQP010014782.1:0-12104 GCA_022664845.1 Lepisma saccharinum | reverse complement strand
CGACCGAGACGACGTCCAAATGTAAGATGGGTAGATGAAATCAAGCGTTTTTCAGGAGCTACATGGATGAGGATATCAGCAGATCGAGATATGTGGAAAGAAAAGGGGGAGGCCTTCATCCAGCCGTGGATAGAAAACGGCTGAATATGATGATGATGATTATATATATATATATATTATCAACAGTTGTGACCAACAACTGGAAGATTTTCCAGCATTAAGTATCTATCTTATTAAAAGAAGCGTATAGGCCTTGTACGAAAGTGTCTGATAATATCATGGGTGATTTTATCATGACCAAGTAAAGAAGTTTTCGTTCCTTGCTATAATTGATACACTTCTTAAATAACAGTTAGTCTAGGAAATCCCTAGATATGTTTATTTATTGGAGTAAAGGAGAACAATATAAACTTTAAGCTTGGCTATACTTCTAGCGCGATTCCCGTAACTTGACCAATAAATTTTTATTTCCACGTTTGTTAAAACATTTTGTTTGTTTATGATATTTTTAATTTTTTACCAGAGATATTTAATTGAGATAGTTTGGTTAATTTTGCTACAGTCATCATTGCAGGCTTTCCGTTTGACCTGCAAATTAATTCGTTTTGTTCTAGTTACGTGTTTTGTTTTATTAATCTAATTTAATTCAGACTGAATTCGATAACTTGTTTAATTGCATATTTCTTCTACTGCATATAGAATAATTGTTGACTGCGTATAGTTATCTGTCCAACACTGGAGCTCCGGGCATGCTTTTATTGAAGTTTAGATAATTTTGAGGCAAGAACACCATAAAACTAGATTAACTTACTGTATAAATCGATCAGATGACGAGAATGGTGTTGGAAATTGCTGATGCCTATAATTTAGTGGTGTTTTTAAGGTATATTGAAGTTATCCCTTTTCTATGTTCCATTTTTCGAAATTTAAAACTATGCGTCTTGGAAAAGTACTAATAAATTACTGATTGTCTGTAAATTCAGCATTAATAACTTATGTTCATTCAGCAGCCTACCTAGTTATTACTTTGACCAGTTTATCTATTTCCCCTATGCCCATCCTGGAAGGGAGATATGCAAAATAGCTTCTTTTTACATAATACTACAGAGTTAACGAAGAGCAAAGTCTCACTAATCACAACTAAATTGAACTTCTCCGCCATGTTTTCGTGTAGAACCCAGCTGGTATTCTCTTGATTTCGAGAATATTCTTGATCTGTTTCTATCGTTACACATTTTGTTCATTCAATAATAATTTTCCCACAATACATTATTGTTGAAACAATGTCCAGAGGAGACTCACTTCGAAAGGAAGTCATTTCTCTAGATCTTGCTTGAGTCGGACATGTCCATTGCGATAGAATTGAACAACGAAATCTAATTTCCGTTTTGGCAGTAAAATCGACTTCAGTGGAAAGTTGAGGATGGGGAAAGGTGGATGATATATTTGACGGGAGAAAACTATTACTGTGAAAGAAGTTAACAGTCTAATAAAATGGGAGTAATTCTCAGAGACAGGTTCGAAGGATAATCTAAATATTAGCGTTTACAATAGAGAGCAACTTGCGAACTATGATTGTTGGTTTCGAATTGCCATGATTCCATAATTATATACTAGAGTTTATTCATGTCTAGACTCTGATTCAAAACGGGTTTGCTGATGAAGAACTTATATTTTCTTGTTATCTCAAATTTATAAAAATAAGGTACATTGTATACAAACTTTTAACTTTTCCTATTGGCCACCTATCTATGCCTTCACTGTGAAAAGGGGCACTTCTTGTACGCTTAAATCGAGGTAGCTTTTGATTACTTCTCTATTATTTCACCTTCGATCGCTAATAGATGATACTTCTACACTTTTTACATAAGTAAGTGTGTTCAATAGGTAGTTATGGTAGTCTAGGAAAGAGCATAATTTCGCGAGAACTGGGATAAAATCGGGGTGGTTTCCGTGACAGTTTTTTTACGTAACTCTACTAACTTACGAGCAACACAAATTTGTCACTTTTCTCGCTTTATATTGAAGAAGTTTGATACAATTTGTTTTGGTTTATCCAGCTTCACCATATAGCACCATTTTTAGCTGTTCCTTTAGGATCTCCCTTTTTTTTCTGTTTAGTTTGTCTATTACGATACCAGTCAGGACGTAAACGGTTCTAAAATCTACCCGACGAGAAAAATCTCTTAATGCAATTCAGAATTCATCACTTCGTATCGTGCACTGGACCGTTGTACACGAGATTGCGGGTTCGAATCGTACCTAGAGCGTGAATATTTGTGAGTTTCTGAAATCATTGCACTTATTCGCAACAGGCAGGTCATAGTTACTAAAATGGTCCGTACAAAATAACGTTTATCGAGGTTTAACTCATCCGTTATCCACTCCGTGCTTACACTAAATTTCCGATTGATCCTACAAAACTGCCTGCATCGAATCACTTTTTTGAAACTATAGGATTAAGAGCGTTTCACTATTTTAAACTAGTAAATTCCTACTTACTTATATAGTTATAACCGATTGTTATTAGAAAGAATGAATTGATTTTAATAATGATTTGTTTGTATGTGTTTTTCTTCTCCAGTTTGGCTCTTGACAAAGTAGACTCAGTCTTGGCATATAATCATGTTTAAAATTTAAAAATTTCAACATTAAATAAATATGGCGCTTTGCTTCCCATCTAGCGTTTAAGATCCCATCTAGCACTAAGTGATCCTTTTAATTAAATTGCTTTGTGAATTCGGAAAAGGAGACTAAGATAACGGTTCTGGCCTTCATTAAAGATACCACCTTAACGTTCTCGTGACATGAGTGAAGACCTAGGAAGATTGCACGTAAAATAGTTTCGTTCAGCAGGGTGTTCAAAACCCGACGATTGCAAACTGAAGAATGAATTATTATTCAAACCTAAACAAGAAAAATGTTGCTTTGAAAAAAAAACGTAAACATTCGCAGTTTCCGAAGCTAGAGGCATCAAATGTTCTACTGCAAAGTAAAACATGACTAGATATCTGGGACAAGTAATGACGTAAGACTTTCCGGCTAACCAATCACTATCAAGGTAATAACCGAGCTGCCCTAGCTCAGTGGTAGGAGCGTTGGCGTAGCATTCAGAAGATCGTAGGGTTGATCCCAGCGACCTACCATCCTGACTGAGGTTTTTCCAGGTTTTTTTCCTCAGTCACACCATGCAAATGCTGAGATGGCACCTTCATCATAAACCCTGGCCGACACCTCCCGAATCCTTCCCCTCCGCTATCCGGACCTGAGTCTTATATGCCTAAAGGTCATAAATGAAAGTAAAAAACTATCAAGTTATTACTAACAGAATGTATCTGAGGTTTGAGACTATTTCTGCGCTTGTTTGCGTGCAGTATCAATTACTTGATAGTCAATCAATCATATACAGTTTCCAACGATTTATCGATAAGCAAGTTCGATTTTCGATATATCGTTTCCTTTTCGATTTGTCAGTCGATATCAAAATTTAGAAATCGCACAGCTCGATAGATAGGCGAAAAATACACATACGAACTGAGAGATAGTAAAGATATTATGATTGCTTCGTAGAAACGAGGTTTACCCAAAATAGATGTGAGAGATTTGTATTAGAAATTCGCATTGAGAAAACTGATATAAAGTTATGTAAACTTCCACATTTTAATTGTTTTCTTTTTTTTATAATTCTAAGAGGAAATTTCATATCAGCATAACAAATCATATTTTTAATCCTTTATTATTGTGAAATGTCGACTACACGCATCTTAAATCCAAAAGAAGATGCGTTAATTTATCATTTATAATTGTCCAGTTGGGAGCTGAAAAGCAAACATTAACATACTTATTTTGAAAATGTTCCATGCTTATAAACGCTTCTGTGTTTGCAATGCATCACACAGCCTAGACTCGTATGTTAAATTAGTAGTTTTTTCATCAGAAGATAACTAGATTTTGCTGAAAGTAAAAATTAGCTCCTATATAGTTTGAGATACTTTTTTTTTAAGTTCCATTATTGTATTTTCATACTTTTGCTGATTTCTATACAATCATGTTATATTACTTTTGTATTGAACGTACCTTTAGGGTTAAATAGATACCTATGACTTAAGACTGTGCAAAGCTGAGGAATAATGTTCCTTGGCAAGCGCTTGTCCTTGAGCACGGAAAATAGAGGCCGGTACCTCGGCCTTTATACCATAGTCACATTGGTTTTGATGAAAATGAGGGAATAATCCTGGAAAAACTTCAGTCATTAGGTGAAGCAGGGAGACTCAAACCTGCGTGCCTGTCCAGTACCTATTTTCTGTCCGGGAGGTGGCCTGGTTGTCATGTGGTTTGGGGCGCTAAGCCATCGACTCAAAGATCCCGGATTCGATTGCCGGCTAGGGCATGGATGTAATAGCATCACATTCCTAATCGTGACGGACCGAAGTCAAAGTTACTAAAAAATTGCGTATATAAAACAAAGTTTAGAAAGTTTTTTTTTTTTTGGCTGGGACCATTAGACCACGTTGGCTTAAAGCAACCATGAGTTGGGCCTGAGCCAAAATTACCTAAGGATCCTTCATCAATTAAAATTTTCAACCAAGGGCTGTCTTAAAGATTATTTATAAGATTTTTTTTCATCTCATCCTCTTATACAAAGCATCCCTCGGAAAGTGCTTGTCCTGGCTAACATAACAACCATTTGAAGAGTAAATAAATTAATTAATGGAGCGTCCCCACCTCAGTTGGTATAGTGTTGGCTTGGAAATCTGAAAATCCTAGACTCGAACCAGCGGCCTCTTATCCTGACTGGATTTGCAGGCTTTTCCTCAAATTCACCAGGCAAATGCCAGGATAGTATCTTAAATAAGGCCATGGCCGATACATTCCCCATCCAGGAATAATATACCGAAAGGCCTTAAATAAATTCACACTCAGAATTGTTTTAGTGTTCTTGGAATCCGATTTATTATTAGTAGTAGTAGCAGTAGTAATATTACTGGTCATGTCTATGCAGACAGTTTGCCTTTTTCCAGGAGAGTGGCTTAAAAATGTTAACAATGTATTTCAAGAAAAAAATAATCACTTCCAGTCATGTAGCTAAAGGGCGAAAAGAAAAAGTAAAATGCCATTTCTGTTTCTAAAAGACTCAGAGCCCACATATTTGATTGTAGATATTGAATTGTCCCTAATCAATCTGGAAGTATCGGTTTTAAGACACGGAAATGAAAAGAAATTCCTTTTCAAAGAATATGATCGAAGTCCACTTCTAATTGCAGAAACTCGACCACTCTTTTTCATATCGAAATTAAGCATTTGAATAGGTAAAAATAAACACTTTCCTTAAGTTGTTTGCTGCAGTTTATTTAATTTATATGATTTGATCAGAATAGCAACTATGAGCTAAACCTGTTTCGAATCTGAAAATGAACGTTTCTTGGCGACTATTCTTTTCCTGGAAAGGGACGAAAATGTAGCGGTCAGTCTCTTATTGAAAGTACAGTCCTTGTGTTCATAAGACGACCGGTGTGAGTGGGATTGCTTACCCAGAAATAACAAAGGCAATCAATCCATAACGCGGGCTGGGTTTATGTAATGCTAGAACGAAAACGGAAGGAAGATAACTTCTTTCTTTATGTAAAATGTAATCTTCGAAAGATTGTTTTTTTTTTCATATATGTAGGTTTCTTCTGTTTGTTCGATTTGTAAAAGTTGGGGCCAACATATAGGTTTTCCGTGATAACGTTCGATCCCACTAGGAGCATAAAGCTTGAAAAGAACCATAGAGCATTGAATAACATTGCTAGCCAATTTCGAAGCCTTGAGCGATTCTTCTTGACCCTTACAGCTTAGTTCTAAAAAGAAAAAATATGAATAGAAAAATCATTTTGGTGCTTGAACCCCCCGCTGTTTTGTATAGGGGGATCGTGCCAACCCCCAAAATTTTTTGCTTTTAACAAGACCTTTCAAATGATGTATTACTAAAACCCCAGGCCATTTGAAAATTTTATGTTTCCTCCTCATCCCCTTCTTCGGGGCCACTCTCAAACCTAAAGAGTTCAAATTTTCTCAGAAGAAAGTTCATAGCCATTTCTATCTGTGCTGATTTTTATATTTTCTTTTTGTTTATTGTTGAAATCGCTTGATTGTTGTTCTGAATATCCAAACCTATAACAATGAAGCTCTTTCAACAATGAGCGAAAAAGAAAATATATAAAAAAATAGCACGGATAGAACTCTTGAAATGGTACTTTCTTCTATTAGAGACATACGGAGGTACTGCTGCCATATATCTGTAGAGACGTTGTTTTACACTAACCTTAAGAGAAGAACAAATGAAATGACATGTATAGATGTGTGTGTGTGTCTATGCGTGTGTTTATGTGTACTGTTTCACGCGTATCTATACCATTGCGCTTAGGCTCTGTTTCATGCTGTCATGCTGAATAGATCTCTCGTGTAATAGTTCAACCGAATCGTTTTGGCTCATGGTAATTAGGCGCTTATGTTAGAAGCACATTTCTCACGCATTAGTCGCTGTTAATCAGTGCTTGACTATGCAGAGATATGGGCTGTATCCATCTGAACTTAGCGGCAAATGTTAATGATAGCTTCTCGATTTTGCAAACAGTTACTATAAATTTCACATTACTTCTGTTGGTCTGAGAGTCCAGTTAATGTATAGACCATTACGTAAGGCATAAATGATTGGACGGAATCCGAAAAAGAACAAATAGCACAGAATCGTGGGGGGAAAAAAAATCGGCCATCGAAACAGCATACAAAATTGTCCTAGGAAATCCGAATAAAATTGCGTTGATCATATTGAAAAATGGCCACCACGGGTTCCAAAAAATTATGTCCAACACAAAATTTTGCAAGAGGTATTTAAGAAGATAAAAATTGACAGAGAGGTGAATGAATGCAGTATATGGAACATTCTAAAAGTCATTAAAAGACGCAGTAGAACTTCGTCCGCATATTGAAAAGTGGCCATCACGGGATCAAAAAAAAAAAAATCTGATGTAAACCAAGGCGGGTATAGCTCTACTCAAAGTGTCCATGGATTTCAAAATGTATAAAAGGCGTTTTAATACGTCTCGACTATTTTTAACAATATAGAAGTCATGCGATATACCAATCTCAACTGGAGTGGTACCTAAAACTCATCGGTGAAATGAAAATTCACGCTACTTTGTTACTCTAAGATATTGCGAGGAACATTATTCCTCAGCTGGTAAGTGTCCTGCTGTAAATTAATATGGTAAGTGACTGAAGTAAATGTCTAAAAATATTTTTGTAATATGCAAAATGAAGTGGAAATCAGATACATATAATTGAATATAAGATAGGGGAGTACAACCATTATGGCCACAGCTCGAACTAACTTCTCATTTATAGTTTTTTTTTGGTGGATTGAAATCTGGATATGATAATGCTTTATAAAACCCTAGTGTTTAGGACTATGTACTAAAGTCAAAATTAATGTAGTTCGAGAAGATGATTACAGATGGCAGGCATCTTTGTTCCTTGGAGTCACTTGTTCGGAAATGTCATTAACTGAGTTGCACAGATACAAGTAAGGAAAAGTTTGCCAAATACGTTCACCAAATTCCCTTCAGTGCAGAGGAAGAAATTAATGTTACACCGTCGTATAAATTAAGAAAAAAATTATCATAAACGCTTAAAGAATATCGCGAAGTTCAGTGATATACGGGACAAGTGTTATGACAATTGTGTTTATGAGTTCTTCATGAGGTTAACTAACGTGTACATGATTGATAACTCAATAAAATATTCTAGAAGTTGCATCTCCAAATTTATATGTACTATTGAATACAGATGCGTTATACAATAAGATATCAAAGTACATCAAAATATTCGTCCATGACCACTGCGTATATTATAGAGGTTTGTATAACATTAGTTAAGTGAACTGAACTGACATTTTTTTTAATGCTCGCTCTATTGTAAAGAAAAATACAGATTTTCATTAATAGTATTTTCTTCCTTTTTCCCCTTTTAACTTGGGAGAAGAAGAGTTAAGAGGAGATTAGATACATTGTCTGATTGTTAATCCCTTAAGTTTTTTTATTGTATATTACGCCAGTTTACGCTCCTGATGTCAACTCATAGTTGACAGAGACAATTTTCCCTTTCATTTCATTCTTCTCTTTGTCTCTCTCTCTCTCTTTCTCTCTCTCATACACACACACACACACACACACAGAGAGAGAGAGAGAGACAGAGACAGAGAGAGAAATGACATTTCTCAGTTTCAAGATTTTATATCAAGTGGAGTCGCTTTGTCGTCTAACTATACAGTCTGTCTGTGGTGATTACTCGCCTTCTGCTTTCTGGCTCTAACTTTCTGGATTGTTCGGTTTTCTCCTTCTTCTTCTTTTTTTATTTCTTAATGTGACTTTTTTTTTTAGGCAGCACGATCGATGACACAGAAAACTATTTCGCGGGTCGCGGACTTAGTTCGGCAATTAGGGTCGCGATTTTCGCTCCATCCAACTTCTGTTCTCTGGTTTCCCGCCTTTTTCTTTGTTGGTCGTTGCATAGAAAGGGAACACTACAAGGGGTAGAGCAACGATAAGCAGTGAACATTATCTTTGTACTGCTGATGCAGGCAGGCTCTTCAAGTAATGTTTAGCCTTGTGCATTCTCTCTCTGATCTTTCTCTTATTTTCTCTTATGGTACGATGATTCTTCTTTCTCAAATAATTCTACTTGTTCCATCCGTTTTCATCCTCTGCTCCGTTTTCATTCAATCGAATCTATCATTTTGAAGAGAGCTCATCTCTGATTATTTTCTTTTTCCATGATTCTACTATTTGACGGATTCCCATTCCTAGCTTTTCGACTATTATTATTATTATTATTATAAAAAGGACAAAGTCTAAACCTTTAACTTTCTTCTAGACAGGGTCAGATTCGAGCGTTCATTTGGATATAGAGCCATCCCCTAAAATGTTTTTCGCTTCTACAGTAAAATATGAAAAAAGGGAGTTGATCGCTTTCCAGAATTACCAATTCAATTACACCCTTCAGTTTTTAAATTTTATGTAAACAATGTCCCTACCAGTTCCATTTCCTCCACTTTAGTGTTTACAGCAAGGTTTTTCAGTCTGAGAGTCGCTGGAGATGTAAAACTAAATATATTTAACTAGAATCTTGTAGGTAAAAACTAATTAATTTTATGGTATTTGACTTTGCTTGATGTTTTAGTAATTATTTAAGCTAACGAAATGTGTTTATTCGATCATAGATATTAACTAGAATATTTATTATCAATCACAGCAAATCAATTCCGTTGTGCTGGTATAGGGGCGATACACTTGTTTGTGAAATAAATGAACTAAACTAACTATAGTTCGTTTGAGCTTATCTTTTCAACGAACTAGTTCCGGATGAACTCGTCTCTCAAACCAACTAGTTCCGGGATGAACTCGTCTCTCAAATAAACTAGTTCCGGACGAACTGGTCTTTTCAACGAATAGTTCCGGACGAATTGGCCTTTTCAGCGAATAGTTCCGGACGAATTGACCTTTTCAACGAATAGTTTCGGACGAACTGGTCTCGTAGGCGAACTACTTTCAGACGAACTGGTCTTTTCAACGAACTAGTTCCGGAAGAACTATACTTTTCAACGCACTAATTCCGGATTGCATCAAATGAACTCGTTTATGCTTCTTATTCCTTTTCATATAAATAATTTTAGCATTTTTCTACACTACCTACTTCCGTCATTTCCCACTGGAACCCTGTTGAAATGCTACATTTTTCACTGCTATAGACATGAAACAGATATAAACATCATGCAAAATATGTGAAACAGGACATTATATCCAACGACGTAGGTGTGTCTTTGGACTCGCATAACCCCTTATACAAGTTCTGCAGTCGGTGCTTTGCTTGATCTTCGGCATGTTTCATGGCTATAGGAACGCAGAACGTAGTATTTTCAGGCGTTTCCAGTGAAAATAACAGAAATACCTAAATATGGAGAATTAGAATTTTTTACAAGTTGTCTTCCCTTTGTTTACGATCTCTAAACTTAGATGGCAGAACTACCAACGTACGTCTTTTTTTTTTTGTTTTTTTTTTCACGAAATTACAATGCTGCTCCTACAAATTCAAGTCTAGAAAGTTCAAATTTTAGAGAAGAGAAGAAAATTCATAATTATTTTAAGAGTTCTATCCGTGCCGTTTTTCATTTTCTTTTTTTGTTCACTGTTGAAAGATCTTCATTGTTCTAAGTTTATAGAAATCCACCTCGGACCAGTTTTTCACCTTAAGACAAATCTTAGAGAAGAAATGGAAATTCAATGGGACTGCTCACCAGTTATTCATTGGATTTAAGAAAGCATATGGTTCTTTCAAAATGAAAATGTTATACAGTGTCTTGAGACGATTTGGAATCCCGAAAAAACTGGTTCAGCTAGTGAGGATGTGTCTCAGCGGCTCTATAAGTAGGGTACGGAAGTACGAATAGGTTAGGTGTCAGATAGTTTCGAGTTTCACAGCGGATTGAAACAAGAGAATGTCATATCACCACTGCTATTTAACTTTGCGTTAGAATATGCGATTCCAAACATAAAATAGGACACAAAGGAATAACATTGGATGGCTTGAATCAGCTGTCTGTAAACGAGAATGATGTAGATTTAATAGGTGACGATATAGATGCACTACAGAATAACACAGACGACTTAGTCGAAGCGTTTGATGAGATAGGTCTACAGGTAAACGTACAGAAAACGAAATGCATGATAACAAGACGAAACACTGAGAATGAAGGAAGTAGATACCTAACAAGAATGAGAACATAGAGAAAGAAGCAAATTTAAATTCGTGTAAGCATATGTAACAAGCAAGAACGAAATCTCGGGGGGGGGGGGGGCATGTTTCTATTCAGTCCAAAAACTCCTAAGCTCGCGATTAATATAAAAAAAGTTGAAATGGAAAATATACAGAACGGTTATTCTGCCGGTAATACTTTACGGTTGCGAAAGTTGTACTACTACCCTAGCAGATGAACATAAATTACATGTGTTTGAAAATAAGGTTTTGAGAAAGATATACGGGCAGAAACGGGACGAGATGACTGGAGAATGGAGGAGACTACATAATGAAGAACTCCACGTACTGTACAATTTACCCGATATTGTAAGACTAATGAAATCGCGACGACTAAGATGGGCAGCCCATGTATCTCGCATGGGGAAAAAACAAAGACTGTATTCCATCTTGATTGGAAATCCGGATGGAAAGAGACCGTTGGGAAGACCAAGACGTTGTTGGGAGGATAATATTAGAAGGGATCTTCGGAAAGTAGATGTTCGTTATGAAAACACTTGATCTTGCCCAGAATAGAACGCTATGGCGAACGTTTGTTACTGCGGCGATGAACTTGCGAGTTCTGTAAGCCACAGAACAAGTAACTAATATTTTCAATAATAATCAACACGGATTCAACTCTTCAAATGGTTATGAACTTTTTTCTTTGAAAGTTTGATCTTTCTAGGCTTGAAATTGTAGTAGCAGCATTCCAGTTTCGTACCAAAACAGATACGGAGATCGTGCTGCACCTAGCGTTAGAGATAGTTATTTTACCCTAAGCTTCAACTAAAAAAGAAACAGAAACTAGTGCATGATAAACATCATAATACGTACAGTCTTATCTGGCTATAGAAAATTCAGTTGCCAACGATTAACAATTATCTGTGTTTTAAAAAACAAATTATAGGTGCGATTCTACTAACATTAATAGCATTCTAGCCATTAATTGCGTCCCTTGATAGCATTCTAGCCACGCAAGCATTAATTTTTATAAAATAAACTGGCAACACTGACAACTGCAGTACTTAGATTCCGGAAAATCCACAGTACTTGTGTCGAATAATGTTTATGCCAAGTTTGGCGAAGTTAGGTGTAGCTGAATGAAAGCAATTTGAATAATTGATTACTTTTAAATGTGCTGGCAACACTGAACTACTATTCAAATGAAGACTGTCTCGGCGGCTCTGAGCTGAGACATTTCGAATGTCTATTCATGGATTATGAGATATATTTTTGGCATGGGCTGGCAACACTGACAACAGGGTTCCTGG
>JAGDQP010014781.1:32327-44307 GCA_022664845.1 Lepisma saccharinum | reverse complement strand
ATATATATATATATATATATATATATATATATATATATATTTAAATATATATATACAGTTGATCTCAACGGTTGTAGTCACTGAGCCGCTAAGACCAGTTCATTTTGAAAGCGAAGGTGGTCACATTATTCTTATTGATGTATCTGGTCCTAGTGTGCTTCAAACAGAATACTCATATACGTTGAAATTTTTTGTTAGGATAGCACATAGGGCCATGAAATGTAAAATTTATATTTCCAACCTTGACCACACCCCAGCAGTCCGGGCAGCCGTGTCTTACACTTTACCATGCCCATTGAAGAACAAAAAGTTGACCAAGGTTTCTATTGATCAGATAATATCCAGGTATTATTTGTGGAGACTGAGGAAATCCCTGAAAAACCTAGTTCCAGATGGCTGGTGTAATCGGGACTTGTATTCGCACCGGTTCCCCAGAGCCTATCTGAAGTCAGTGTTCATAAGCAAGTGACAACGACTTCATTTCACGTAGTGTAAACTTTACAACATATGAATGGAAGTACAGTAGTTAAAATACGCAACAAATTTGTTGAAACAAAAGAATTTAGTGGACTAAATATGGATCGCATGTTTGTGATATATTACTATATCCCATGTTATAGCAAGAACAGTAGTAATGTTAACAGTAACGACGTTAGTAATAATGATAATGTCTTTGGGGGTGGTACAAATAGTCCCTAAAAATTAAATTACTATTAATGATTGTGTTGTATTACCTTTATTATAAAAATGATAACCTATTTAGATAAGTGATATTAGTCATAACGAAACCATCAGAAAAATTACGTAAGCACGTTTTCGAATATTCCAACAGTTGTATCAGGACTAGAAACCTTACTGCATATAAATCCTCGCATGTGTTTATGTCTGAATAATTTGCATGGTATCTGAATAATCTTTAGCCTATCTACCCTAGTTGTCCTTTTGTATCATCGGCCAATAGTTTAGTAATTGGCGAGGGATGAAGATGGGCTACAGATATACCTCTATAATTGTTCTATCTCGTAATCTACATGAATCTAAGGTTGCCATTCATAAGATGATATAACCTAACTTGCATAGCGAGAACAGTGAATGTTGGTTTACGTGTTGTTAAATATTAAACAGGAGCTTTTCTTCGCTTCGTTATCCTAGTTTTGATACCAGAATAGATAAACAGTCACGCTACGTTGAAAGAGTCACTTGTTGGAGCAATACTGTTAATACTGCTTATCCAGTCCTCGTAGTCCAGGCAGTAACGTAGGAAAACCTGGAATACGACATGGTAAGAACGGGATGTGAACTCAGCTGCCAACCATAGTTTTCCAGTGTTCCCGAAGTTTCACAGGCGATGCAGGGATGGTACCTTAACAAATGCCCTGGACGATACTGTCCTATCATCTACCTACCCCATCTTAGCCTGAGCCAAAAATGCCTGAAGGCCATAAATAAAATTCAAACAAAATACTAGTTTTCCTATATGGTTACACGATACCAGTCTCAAAGAACTGGAAGATGTTCTATTGAAATTGTACAAATTTGTACATGACACTTCTCCATGAGTCTAATATTAGAAAAAAGGCTGAAAGGAAGCCAGAATGAACAAAATTAAAGAAGATTACTTGCAACACAACGAACTTTTAAAGGAAACAAACACTCTAAAAAAAACGACGATAAGAAATTTAAAGAAAGAGATAAAATGAACAGCAAAGGATATAACTTTCTTAAGCGTAGAAAGTAAAAGCCAAAACTAAGCAGAAGGGAAAAGAAGATCTTTGCTAAGCCTGATCAAAATTTAAAAAAAAAAACACACACAAGAAACTTAAAAGAGGAAAACCTCTCGTAAATTACTTGGCTTCTACACTTTTCAGCAATCTCTGTCGATTTTCTCCATGGAAACCACGACCAACATCAGAATTCTCATTAGGAGGAGTTAATTACTACTTTGGCAGTGCACAGGAACCGTATATTACCTTCTTCTACACAATCATCCTATCTGCAATGTCTTTTTATTTTTTATAGGTATAAACCCTTCTTCCCTTTTGGGGGAAAATCAACATTCATCCACTCCTTTTTTAAAGTTCTTTTTTCGTTCATATGCTTTTGTGTTCTTTTTATATGTGGCTTCCTTCCTTTTGTATATAAAAAGACAATCTCCATCTCGGCACTTTATGATATGATGCATACATATTACCAATGCATGCCAAGTCACTTTTTACCCGAACAGCAAAAACCACGAAAACGGAAAACACTCATCCGCTCAGTTAATCATGTTTACGGAATGCGGAGGTTGTAAAGGGAGGGTGAGCGCTGAAAGCGTGTGTTTCTGTGCGTGTACGCATGTCTATCTACGTATATATAGTGTGTGTGTGTGTGTGGAGAAAGAGATAGAACAGGGAAGAAAATGGAAGGAGAAAGAGATAGAACAGGGACGAAAATGGAAGGAAAAAGAAGAACTTACACAGGAGATCAAAACAAAGCAGAAGGTAGTTACGAGACCACGTAGAGAAGTTCTAAAGACAGAGTGCTCTTTTTCATGAGAAGCCATTATTGAATGGTTTAGCTATGACAAAGCAGCGCCTTTTTGTTAACTTCTTAATATTTCCAAATATTAATTGACATGCATGTGCTTTCATTGTAATGGTATTAATAATTATGTATTTAATTCATTTACAATTAAAGAAACGAAGCAACTTTTTAATACAGTTATGCATAATGGATATGTCTAAGATGAAATGTCTAGATGAACCATTTTCATTGACACTAGACTACGAAGATATAAATTTAGGATTGCTGTGATTTTGGTCGCAGGTGGTTTTATGTTACAATACAACCAGGTACTATGCTTTCAACTTGTTCCGGAACCAACTCCTGTAGGACAAGGTTTTGTTTTCCTTTAGATATATCATCATATTACTAGACACAATAAACCGCACATATAAAACGTTTCCGCGTTTCTGATCAACAGTGTAACCACTGGTGTATACAATAATATTCTCCCTTTTTTCAACACCGACATTGCAATATGATGTGTACACTGTGTACTAGGATCACTGAACCTAGTAGCTATGTTACTGTTTCGCAAGTTAAACGATAAGAATTACACTTGGCGTCCCCTTACACTTACCATTTACGTCTATAATCACGATTGTGTTATTTCTACGTGACATTGTGCAGACACAGGTAATGCTATCGCGCGGTCAGGAGACTGAAAAGTAACGAGTTGGCTATTGTGCCGTCGCGCAGTGTTACAAGGAGGAGGATTGTTCCTATAGTGTAGTGCTTGGCTAGGTCAAGTGAACATACAAACGAGGTCAAGTAATAGGGGTAAACAATCATGCGACATTTTCCATACTCCCCTGATCTAACCAATCCGATTGGTTCTTCTTCGACGACACATAGGAAGCATTTTGGCGTTAAGCATTTGCCGATGCGATTCCGTAGAGGATTCTGGCCGCCAATGGTGTCGCATCATCTCTAAAGAATAGTTCCGGAATTACCTCATGCAGTCCACACGACGATGGCGTTTATGGACTGAGCTATAGGAGGAGGAATCAGAAAATTTCAAGATTCCAGCATGTGCCCTTCCTTTCCTAATCAGGTCAGTCTAAATTATTTTTGAATACACTAACATTTTATACAAATTAATTATTTTAGAAGTAACAAAAGTTTAATGATGATCTCTGCTATACCTTCTTTTAAAATGTGACTTTTTGAAAACCAGATTTGAAATATAAAATTCGGTATTAGGAATAGAGCTGGGTTGTTATTTAACAAACTTGCACTTAACTTCGTCTGGTATAACTATAATAGAACAGTTTTAATCACGATGGCTAATATTAACATTTCAAACTTAGCATTTACTCAATAACGTCAGTATGGTTTAGTTAGCATGCACCTTCAAAATAATATGTTATACAAATATTTCTTGTAATTAAATATGGAGCCTACGGGTTCAGTAATAAGTTTACAATTCCACATCCCCCTTTATGTCAGTTTCTTTCTGTAAGCACACAAAAATATGCTCTGACTTTTGTTTCGTTTGATCTTTATTTTCTAGTTTGTATTGTGGAAGCATTATATTGTTGTTAAATGGAGAAAAAGAGAAGGAAAGCTTTTCGACTTATTTGAGCAAAGCTCAAACCGCATCTCATTAAGATAACTATGTTGTTAGGACAGAGGTAACTGCCCGATTGCCTTTCAACAAACAATCTTCCTAACTTATAAAAATTCTAATTTTGAAATCTTTGTATTCTAATTATGTTGGCATGGCAACTTTTCAAATACAGAAACGAGTTATATTTTTCTCTATAAGAAGATTGAATGATACTAAATTACTTTCATCTCCATTTTCATCAATATTACGAGTTTTAATAATGTTATTTACGATTACAAAACGCGCTGGTACAATGTACATTCAGTTAAGTAATCCCTTTGTACATTAATTAATTTTTATGACAGAAAAACAACAACAAATAAACGAAGGAAATTTAAATGTTCACAAAGAGTGTTCAAACAACATGTTCAACTTAGATACATTGGAAAGCGTTGCAAATGCCCTAAAGTCTTTACAGATAGTAGCCCCATTATCTCGGCTTAGGAAATGAAAATCAAATTTATATCTCAAAATCGTATTTAGGGGCAATTTATGATTTAAGAGTGCCGCAAGCAAGAAATAACGATGATTATTTTTGATAATTCCATCACAACTCCAGTAGCATATACTTGAACAAACGTTGATAAAACCGACGGTATATTCAACTAAATTTGGTTGAATCATCGTTTCCGCGTGAAGTTAAGATCGAAAAGCGGACATTGAAAGGTTTAACTCAATGTTGAATCAATGTGCTACTGGAGAATAAAATATTTTTGTAAGGACTTTTCTTCTAAGATACACAACTGAATAGCAAATTGCTCTGTAGGATTTCCGGGTACAACATGCCGGAAGGCTAATATTGAACATTTTATTAACTACATAATTATACACGTAAAGGCGACATTGTTTGTTTTAGTTACGTAAAGGTTCTTTTATTTTATCAGCGGTAACTATCCAGAACGCCTTAGATACATACTAATCATACCGGAGTTTGCTCATACATAGAAATGTATGAACAGGTTACGTTTGAAAACGAAAATCGAATCAATGTTTACGGTTGGCGATCATATATTGCATGGAACATTATCAAATACGATTCTACAAATTAGTGCGTTAAAATACCGTACCAAAGCGACAATAAACTTCAAATATGTGTAATAACAAATGGAAGCTTTCTTCGTTTAGACGATTATTTTGGTAATTTGAATTCTTACCTTTATTTTTGTTGAATTTGCTGTGGTCCGGTCACGACTTGCGTACGATATTCATACGTTTACTATGTTAAGCAAATAGATTGGGACATTCTGAAACTTTGATTTTGTGTGGTATTGTGCTAATTGATATCTGACAAAATGAATAATATTCTTTTAGATAGATTTGACCCCAATAATATGGACATGGAAGTTTACATAGAACAATTTTCCAGTTACTGTCTAGCGTACAATATCAAGGAAGAGAAGAAGGTTGCTTTGTTTCTTTCTCATATCGGACATGACTTAAATTCCATTTTAAAAGATCTATACGCACCTGAGAATCTACAGGATCAAACTTTTGAAAATATCCAGGAGGCTTTGAATGAACATTTCACAACGAAAAGAACATTATTGTAGAGCGATACAAGACAAACTGAGGTACAAATATCAAGTGAATTCGTTTTGAATCTTCGAAAGCAGGCCATGAAATGGGAATTTCGTGGAGCAATTGATGACATGCTTCGTGACCAATTGGTCGTTGGTATAGGTAGAGAAGACATCCGTAGAAAATTGGTAGCAAACGACAAACTTACCATGAGTAAGGTTATAGAAGTAATAAACATAGAAGATCAAGTCGAGAAAGACTCTTCGTATTTTAGAAGACTTCATGTTTGAACACACAGGACGAATAACATCTCTCATGTAACATCTCTCTTACACAAACCAAAAGTAAAAATTTGAAGTCCCATAGAACAGAAAGTAGGATCTGTTAGAGATGTGGGGGTCATCATGAGAACTTCGATGACTATAAAAACTACTTTTCCGCTAAATTAACTTGTTTTATGTCGTCAGGTTGGTCACGTATCTAAAATCTGTAGATCTAGACGTGCATCTTCACATAAAGTTAACAACAGCCTAGAAAACCAAAATGTGGAAACTACACCGTTAGTACAATTAGATAATGAGTAAGAAGGTTACCTTTATTATCAATCAAGTCCAACAAGCGCTAGATTTCTAAACGATATTTTAGTTTCAAACGATCATTTAAAAGTTTCACCAAATATTACAGAAGATCCTAAAGTCCCTTGTTTTGAAATGGTAATTGAAGATAATCCAGTGAATTGTGTAGTTAATACGACTTTAAGTGGAAATATCATGTGTCTCTCAACCTTAACTAAAATCAACAACCTAGAAAATTTGAAGACAGACAAAAGTTCAGTACTGTTGTGTAACAACACAGCGTTACCATTAATGGGTACCATTATTTTAAACGTTTGGAATACTACAACATTAATTACGGTACCTTTTCATATTGCTGCGGTAGAATTATAACATGTTATGTTCGGTTCCATAGATGTGAAAAGGTTATTTCCTTATTGGTTAAGTGATCAACCAAAGGTACAGGATAAACAGGTGCAGGTGAACCATTCCGAATCGAAAACAACAAATAGTGAATCAGTTATGTTACAGATGATTACAACATTGCACTCTATGATTTAACAATGACAAACGCGATTTCAGTATGAAGGTGTTGAGTTATATGGACACATTAACAACTCAAATTTCTACGATGTCCAATACATTTAAGGAAATACAAACTGATCTTTGTGTAGATGTAAATGTGATGAGCACGCCTAACCTGAAACAACCTGGCCTATCGAACACGGAACTAAATGAAGTCAAAACAATTATGCCTAAAGTACAAAGAAAAGGTGTTAACAAGAACACAAAGAAATCTAACGAGAGTGCCAGTGATAAGAAAAACGATGATCCAAAATCCAATTTAATCTATTTTAGACAGGACGAGTTTAGAAGTGTATCAACGGATAGATGATCATGGTATGTCACACAAATAATTGAATCCTAATTTGGCCAACCAGTTGGAGAATTTAGAGAATTTCGTATAGAGAATTCTTTATTGACGGAACTATTGATGTGAAATAAGCTATGAGCAAGGTTATCGAAATTGTCGAAACTTTTAATCTTCAACATTTAAACAGTGCTGTCAGTTAATTGAGATTTGCTTACAAGCAAACATACTGATGGGGTAAAGAACTTATTTCTTTTCTCCCATCATGTTTAGAATGTCAAAGTATGTACGCATGCACATTTTGGCAACTCAAGTGCAATTACTTTGGGAGATATCGATAATATAAAAGTCAGATAAGATAAGAGAAAATGAAGTGTATGGGCGGTAACAGCATATACATAAAGTCAAATTCTTGTTTCTGAAGAGTGATAGAAAAGTGTGAAAATACCCCTATATTTGTTTTTTAATTGGTGAAAGAAATGGAAAACAAATACATAGTAAGGGATACTGGGTGGAAGGCACTGCCTGTTGGAGGGTTTGTTTATCATGGCCGCCATCTTGAAGTCTGCCATATTGAATCGATATTAATTTTCTTAAATGGGTAGAGGCTCGTGTAGCAAGTGTGACCCTAGTCTGGGGTAATGACGCAATAATCTTAAAACACCCATTTCGTTTCGAAATAATGCAGGAAATGAGAC
The DNA here is from genome assembly GCA_022664845.1 of Lepisma saccharinum. Classification (NCBI taxonomy): domain Eukaryota; kingdom Metazoa; phylum Arthropoda; class Insecta; order Zygentoma; family Lepismatidae; genus Lepisma; species Lepisma saccharinum. The sequence goes on along the minus strand of JAGDQP010014781.1, from coordinate 36,513 downwards.
CCAAGCGCAAAGTAAATGTTCCTGGGTACAGTGCCCTATCGGTATGAATTTGTGTGCATTTGAATTTCATTTTCTCTGTTATTTCAAAACGAAATGGGTATTTACACGTTATCACATCATTAACCCACACGAATGTCACATGCCCTTTTTCTCTCACAGCAATAGATATACGGCAAAACCGACATCAGAAACGTATTTCTCGTAAAATTCTAGTCCAGAATGATATGTTACACGACCCCCTTCTTATTTAAGAAAATTAATCTAGATTCAATATGGCGGACTTCGAGATGGCGGCCATGAAAAACAAACCCTCCAACAGGTAGTGCCTTCCACCCAGTATCCCTTACTATGTATTTGCTTTCCACTTCTTTAACCAATTTAAAAGTATAAGGGCATTTACACACTTTTCTATCACTCACCAGAAAACAGGATCAGACTTTTCTATCATCAATATCTCCCAACGTAATCGCACTCGAGTTGCCAAAATTTGCATGCGCACATACTTTGACATTCTAAGCATGATGAAAGAAAAGAAATCATAAGTTTTTCTTCCCCATCAGTATGTTTGCTTGTTAGATATTATGTGCTTGTGTAGTAACTATTCCAAGTAGTTCATCGTCTTTGCTAATAGATGGCGTTAGTAGATGTAATCTGTGACTCAATTGTAGATGTAATCTGTACCTGTAACTTTTGTACCTAACATAGAGTTAGGAATATAAATTGAGGGAGCCTTAGGCTATTTCGTAGGAGAGGGGAATGAAGCCAAGAGACGGAAGGGGTGAGACATTTCAGCCATATCAACTGGCCCCATATTTAGATACCCTCTTTTCCGAGTATTGCCTTTCTGAGGTGCTCTCATCCTCCTATTGAAAAAGGCAATCCTCACAGAACTCGGTATAGAGGGACTCTAATGGGGCCACACAAGATGGCTGTTTCATGTGACGTCATGTATGTTCTCTCTATTTTCTTCCTAACTGTATGGTACGTAATTTGTTGTATTGTTTTTCACTTAATCTAATCAAGAGAACTAATCAATCTAAACTTGCCTAACATTTTGAAGAATGAACAGTGTTTAAGTGAATTTAACTTTTACTTGAGGAAGAGTTATTCTTTATTACTAAACCTAACTTAAACATGTGTTTACATTCGGTTACATTTGATTTTTTGTAACTATTACTGTTTGGTGATTACTTTTTTCTAGCAAAAGGCTGTCTTTCATGTACAGGAAAGGGGAGTGAGTGCCGGAAGGCAAATATTGAACATTTCATTAACTACGTAATTATGCACGTTAAGGCAACATTGTTTGTTCTAGCTACGTAGATGTTCTGAGGGGTAACTATAAACCGCGCCTTAGATACATATTAATCATGGCCGACTTTGCTCGTACATAGAAATGTATGAACGGGTTACGTTTGATCAAATAGGATTCCACAAATTAATATACCCAACCAAGGCGAATCTACACTCCAAATGTTTAATAATAAATGGAAGCTTTCTTCGTTCAGAAGATTATTTTAAAGGAATTTTAATTTTAACTTTTATTTTGTTGAATTTGCTGTGTTCCGGTCGCGGCTTGCGTACGATATTCATACGTTTACTATGCTAATTTGAAGTATGAAGTCATTTATGAAGTATTTTTACATTATTAATATTATTATCCAAATCGTAATCCAGTTAAAATAGGTTTCGACAATGACAATTGGTTTCCATTAAGAAAAATTCAGGAATAGCTATGTTTTGATACTAGAAATGCAGATCCGATGAGTTTCCAAATAAAAAAATAAGTTGTTTTACTATGATTTTAGTGGGTAGGGACAAAATAGGTAGTTTTGAAAAACCTCATTTTTTTTAAACTAGGTAAAGTGAGGTATCGTTTACAATGTATTTTGTAAATCTTAATCGAATTACGCCATTCACAATCGATACGATCTCTTATTACAAACGTACGACAGATTTTATTAACAAAAAGTAAGAAAATACACTCTATGAGAAAGCACAACTTTATTACATTTATTTTACGTTCAAAACATATGTTGTATATCATATTAAATCATCTTAAACTTGTTAAATACCCTCAAAATAGCACTCATCAAATTCAGGGTCTTCTGTGTCTTCTTCAAATCATCATTAGGCCCTTAAAAATAGCGAACATACACACTTATGACATGCTCTATAATATGACCTAACAAACTTGATTTTATGAGTTGAAATTTACTTGGAACTGTTCCTGCTTATCACGGAACAATAGATCAATATTATCTCGATCATTTGAGATTCAACTCCATTTTGTACATTCAACAACATAGAGGAGGAAGAAATTTTACAATTCTCACAGAAGAAATTGAAAGAACATAATCGTAATGAACTCGGATGAAGAAAGGAAGTCATCAATTTTGGATATATCATGTGTATGAAAAGCTTTAAAAAGTACAAGTATGTTCAATATGACTGAAAAACCATTAGAATATGCTTGATGAGGATAAATGTGCAAAATATGCACAAATACTCTCCAACGAAGTATCCTTAATTAATTAGTACTTTCATGAACTGAATTTCTACGTACTTGACTAAATCATCATGCTAAATCATGAACACCCTTGCCCTAGTCATCATAGTTGTGAAAATCGATATTAGTTGGCACCGAAATTTCTTCTTTTCAAACAGTATATTGTAGCAGGCTACTCACTCACACATTTTGCATGATGCTGAATATGTTATTCAACTTTTCTTGCAACTGCACTGGACCTCCCTGCTTTCTTCATGATTCGAATTTCTTTCTCTTCCTCATTGTCCATTTTCTGTTTATACCAGTTTCAGTTTACACTTTCTCACCATGGGGACTTAAGCAAAGAATGAAACTTTTTATTAGTTGATGCGACTTGTATATTATCACTGTGTTGCTTCAATAACCTTCGCTTGATAGTGACTTAACTTATGCTTTTCTGCAACCAGACCATGCAACTCTCTGAAAACTGTCAGACATCATTGTATTCCATGTATAGGTAAATCAGTACAAAACCCCTTTTGGGGTAAAAAGGAAGAGTGATGCATGAATTCTACTCACAAAAGAAGTTTTATCTATTTTGCGAGTGACTTTCTTTGTGTCACTATGGCGGAAGGATACTGTCTCTTAATTTTATTACAAAGGCAATACTTTCGCCATACTGACACAAAGAAAGTCACTCGCAAAATAGATATCACTTCTTTTGTGAGTAGAATTCATGCATCACTCTTCCTTTTTACCCCAAACGGGGTTTTGTACTGATATCACTTATTTTGTAAGACTGCCTATAAAAAAAGACTGTAACACGATTTAAAAATACAGTAATTTGAATTAAAAGCTTTTTTTAAAAAAAATATTGTGTTCTTCAGGGTTTGAACTTGCGAACTTAAACAATTTTCTTTTAAAAAAAAACACTCCACCGGGATTTGAACCCGCGAACTCATGCGACGGAGTCAAGAACGCTAATTACTAGGCTACCGAGGCTTCGCGCTTGTAGTGATGGAAACGGACGGTGGTCTACAAGGACTCCTGTCTTGTAACAAAGAAAAGTATTTCCTGCTTCTAAACGTGATTTATAGCATTCAGCATGCATGAGTATATTGCAACAAGTCAGTAAATGTTGAATGGTTTTGTTGAAGATTATTACCTATAAAGCACAGTTTGTTTCGATTAACGGACGAGGTGGATAACCGATAATATGTGGCATTTTTTTCTCATAGCAACAATTGGCAGGATGCAATCCCGCGCAAAACATGCATTTATATTCTTAACAGAAAGTACATTTTAAATTACTCACCATGGGAAAGTGGAGGTTAGATAAAATTAGGTACGGTCATGTATCTTTACATTTTTCTCCTTTACGTCATGCCCAGATGAGTGGAGCAGCAACGGAGAGTGTTCTCCGTACGGGCTCGTATTTAAAAAGTGGCACGTGTCACTATGGCGGAAGGATACAAGATCGATTTTGCTCCATATCTCGAAAACCGTAACTCCTATCAAAAATCTAAGCTTTTATTTACCCCCATGTTTATGGGGGCCCGCACTCCCTCTTCTTTTTCTTTCTCCCCTTTTCTGCCTCTCCCTCCCTCTCCCTCTCTTATTTCTCTGCCTTCTCTCTCTCTCTTATTTCTCTGCCTTCTCTCTCTCTCTCTCTCTCTCTCTTTTTCTCTCTCTCACACACAC
>JAGDQP010014781.1:21141-32227 GCA_022664845.1 Lepisma saccharinum | reverse complement strand
AGACACACAGAATGACGAACATACCTTTCAATTTGTGATTCGGTTAAAAAAAGTCGCAACTTTTGAACCGCTCCACCGATTTTAACGTATGATACACCGTTTGAAACGTATGGAAGCGTAGAATAAGATCCAGTAAGTTTCGGCCGCCTATATGGTCTGGGGTTAGTGCTATCCTAAAAAATGTAAAATTTTGATATTTTTTTCAAAGCACCCTAGGGGGTCCCAAGGAAATCCTACCGACTCAATTCTTTTCCTGTGTCTTAGTATTGAAAAGATCTTTCAAATGTAAGTTCAAGCATCAAAATTGGACTTATACTTCGGTAGATCCGAAACTAACTGTATACTATCTGAGTGCCGCTAACAGTGTTCTTTGCCAGCGTCACTCGAAGAACTGCCGTTCTTCATGATCATATCCATTGCATCAGATACATCTTGACTTGGAACTACAGCAGGAGGAGGTTAGGGAGACCCTTCCTCGGTGCTACCTACTCCGTAACATCTGGCCCAACAAGATTTATGGTGCACAGCAAGGACAGCTCAGAAGTAAATCCTCAGAGGCAATTCTACGTAATACATGTTCTATCCGTCTGTCTCTTAACAGTGCTTTGCTTTCTATTTGTTTTTGTTGAAGTCACTAGCACTTACTGTACGAACACTGCTAGGATCTTCTCTCTGTGCTTGGCAAACCTCTTCAGAGCAAAAGAAATACGAGTCTTGAAACTGAAAACTTCCTTTAGATCTCAGTTTTTTAGGTAATACAAGTGTTTCAGCCGATGATCTCGGTTATCCTGCAGAAGTCCTCTTTTAAGATAATATAGCTTAAGGTTTTCCGTATATACAGTATTTCTACAACAGACAACCACTTTACTATCTCCGGTCAGAAGTTTATGTTTTCCATCGCCTCTTTCTTGGCTGGAACGCTTATTTATTTCCACAACTTATTTCTAGGTTCTACGCCAATTTTTCACATACAAAACACAAGTCCAGAGAGGCTGGTACATTAGGATCACTTTCAATATCCATATTGATTTACTACTATTATTGCTAGGCCCAGTGTTCGATTTGTTATAATTTACGAAGGGGGATCCTAGAACTAGTGGTTGGTGTTAAGTTTCAACCTACTACCTGTTTGGGTTATCTCTGGTTGACATGATATTCAGAATCAACAACCGGGGATCAAATCCTCACGCACCATGGAAAATCCCCGGCATCCCCCTGGCAAAGCCTTAAATTGAAAAGAAAAAAGAATAAGGGAAGACGATTAGAGAAAGAAAGTCAAATGTTGAAAAGAGATGTTATTGCATACTACACCTTGTTGTTTACCCGTGCTTAGCTACGGTAACAATAGGCTTGAGACAGTATAACCAGCCGTGCTGCATAGTATGAACTGTAGAAAGTAGTAATAAAAACTTTTGTGGCAAAAAAACTTAGATAACACTAAAACATCAGCTAAACAGTAATTATCAAAAATATTGGATACTAATATAATATTTCATCATAATTAAATCAGATATCATATTGTAGCGAAATTACCTGTTTCCAAGAAGTTCATCACTGTCGAGGACATATCTGCGAAATAAAAACTTTAATTTTTCTAAGGGTTTCAGATGATAGAGCTAGTAGAGGTACGATGCCAGGTGCGGAGTCAAGATGCGGGAAGTTTTGCCTCAATCAGTACCTGAATAGACTTAGACAACCTAAGTTACATTTTAACAATTTATTTGAGCAAAGCAAGGATGCAAAAACGAAAAATAGAAAAAATAATAATAAAATGAGAGTTTAACTTGACATTTTAACTCGATTACTGAGCTACTTACAATCTAACCTGACTACACAAACGACGAGGGAGAGAACTACTGAAGTTCCCATGTTTCAATTTTATTTTGATTTCAAGGAACATTACTTGTTAACTAATCCAAAGAGTTGTCGTTAGATAATTCATTCCTAAAGTGAGTGTGACACTTTCTGGGCCAAGTGACTGAAATTCTGTTTCTGAAAAGAATCTAAGTCCAAAAAGAACAAATTTTCCTAAGTCATACTGAGCTGAATTGCTTCTAAGACGAAACGAAATCGACGTGCACCTTACAGACATAGCGAAAGAACAGAGCCTTGAATCAACTCATTCTCACATTTTGTTCAATGCAAAATGTCACTCCGAAATGATGATTCCATCTTCATGATACATAGACAAACTACTCAAAACTTTCCTTTTATGGTAATATCGGGAAAACAATGATTTGGAAATTTCAGGGATGAGGTAATGATGATATGACTGTTTTACTGCGTTTCATAAACCACAGTTTACCTTTGACGAGAGGATACAACACTCCTATTTCTGGAAATTAAAGTTATTTACAAGGATAGTTTTTGTCATAATCTGGTGTTTTCCTTTTCTTTATTCCGTTGTAAGGAAACCAGATTACAATATTTTGGTTGCTAACGGCAAATTTATTTTCCTTGTTATAAAATAATAAGAATTCTCAACAGTCATATTGCAGAAACTGGGTTTTGAGAGTAAAAATTAAAATTAATAAAATTAAGATTCGAGAATAAATTACAGGATTTTGAATAGATTCGTTCCAGTCCATATTACGCAACAATATAGTAGCTTGACATTGACTCCCGGAAGTTATCACAACTTTGTAACAAGTGATCGTATTGACTTTTCAATGGTGCCATTCGATTCAGCATTAAAATATATATGGTAAACGATACCCCACTCCACCAAGTTCAAGGTTGATTTTTTAATATTTCTCTCTCTTTACCACCACCAAAAATACAGTAAAACAACTTCTTTCATTTCGGGACTCATCGGATCTTCATTTATATTATTAAAATGAAGTTCTTCCCAAATTTTGGTAAATACACGTCACTTGTAGTCTATCATACAATTTTGCGACTAGTTTACCTGTGCTACACAACAAGACACATTTGTCATTTGCAAAGTCGATGAAGCTTATATGATTATTTGTCAAGATCTTACATACCTTGTGATCAAGTTTGATTAACTTCGGCTACCATTACTCCAAAACAATGCATTTGTTTCACAGAAAATGACAGAATCACTTTTCATTCTTGTCCTAGTTCCTGAAATATTAGTTCTCGAAATATTTCCAAGTAGTTTTTTAATATTATGTGTATATATTTATTTGCTGTCTTCTAACTTGACTCGTTTCTTGTAGTTTAAAACTTACATATAATTTCAATTAGCTTTAAAGCTCATACAGAATAGTTTCATAGTGCATATTTCTAAAGTAAAATAGCCTGTACTAGCTGCTAACTGCAATGGACGTAATAACATTGGAACTCGTGTCAAAAGAGGTGACAGATTCGCTGTTCACTTTTCTGGTAACAGAGAATCACGGGGGAGATGAATCTATTCATTGATAGAAAGTCTATTCAGTACGACCATTGGAATGGTTTAACACGAACGGAAATGGTCCATGCTAACTTTTCAGCTCTATGTCCACAAAGTGGCACATGAATGGGCATTCTCAACCACTGATTTCCCATTTTTTTCTTTCCACCTAATTGAAAGTGTGAATATGTACTCTGAAGGAAAGAAAAAAGACGCGTAATTACAGTCTATATTGATTTCCGCGGACATGAGAAAAATTCTTCCCAACCAATTAAACAAAAAGTGTAGTATAATATATGTTAAGCCGTTTGAAGCATACAAATTGTCAGCTGAATATCATGTAGCGGATGCAATTTCGCTTCTCAACATGAGTTGTTAAAATCTCGGTAATAAAATATTTTAAGAAGTTCTTCCTTTAATTTTATACATTATGCGAGAATTGTAACCCTACTAAATTATAAGTCAGAAACTCATACATAAGAATATTTTAATATGTCCACAAATTTATCACATTCTTGTCTTCGAAACAGTAAATGTACCAAATTGTCCGCCTGCTCAACGGTTTATTCGAAGTTTAGAAACAACATAGTTTTCAGCGTCAAGACGTGGAGTATTTCGGAAATGTTTGTGTAACGTTGAATTTGCCCAACTGTTCAACGGCTCAACACTAACTTTTTCATTTGACTAAAAGAGAGCATTGAACTTCATGAAGGAGAATTACTCTCCACAATTGCTATTTTCATCCATTTCTTTCACGTTGATATATTGATTTTATTTGTAAATTCTCTAGCGGTCCCGAGTGGGATTTTGAAGCTTCAACTTTCTGCTTTCGTTGTTGGGAGTTTTTGGCTCTCATGCTCGACCACGAAGAATCCTCATACTCATTAATATTTTACTACTCTTTTCTGTTATGAAGACTCACAACGTTACCCTAACCCCGAAAGTGATGCCATCTTTTAGCAATGTTGTCAAATAACTGATGGGCCGGGAGAGGAGAGAAAATACAACGAACTAACTAAACATGATACAATCAGTAATTCTATAATAGTGTGGAATTCCAACCTACACTAGAGTGACCATTTACTCCCGGTTTCCGGGCAGTTTCCGTGGATAAAGGCATTAACCTGTTTGTTTGTCTCCCCCGTTTTGAAAAGTTTAATTGTTTTTATTAGAAAGAAAAATTCGAAAATGGCTTCTGTCTGAGTTACCAGATATATTATTTTCAGTGGTCCTAATTTTGTATTCTCTACTTTTTGCTAAATCCTTGAACTGTACTCTTTTTGTTATTTCTTTTTTCTACAATCACATTAGGAATTTTCTGATTGACATACACGCTCATTTCTAAATTCGAAATTCAAGGAGTATAGATCATATTATTAGGAATGGAGTAATTTTTCATGTAGCGAGAGTGGGAGAAAGGGTAGCCAAATTTACAGTTCTAACAAGGAAGAAGCTGAATTATCCCGATTCTTCCTGGAATCTTTGGAAAGAACATGGGTACCTAGCAAACTCCTGCATGAATTTTATTTCAGATAAAGTTTTCGTAACATCAATGTGACAGTAGCTAGGTAGCACGGTGATTCCTAACTCATGTAATGAAGTCATATGCACTTACAATTCTGTGCTTAAGTATTTAGGATCTTGCACCGTAACGTTTCCTTTACTAATATAATATATAATTTGCAAACCTCCCTTAGATGGCCACTATAGCAGGAAGGATCATCACTGCTATAGGTATCCAAAGAGAAGGATGAAGAACTATATGCAACTGCTCCATTTGAGTTGAGGAAATTCACTGAATAGGAGGACCTTTCGAGCATTCACCATTCAGGAATCTCGACTCCCGGTAGTGGAATGTGAGTCCTGATAGAAAAAATCTCTTCGAACAACAAACAGGTATTTATTATGATTTTGCGATCTGACCTTGAATACAGACCTGTTCAGCATTAAGTCGGGTACAATAAGTTACAGTAGTTATTGGCATCGAAAGACCTAAAAAAATTAATTAATATGCATCGTGATGAGTGCAACAGTTTATGGAATCACGAAAAATTGTATTAATAATTAAAGAACACTATTTACCTTTCATTTCTCCTTGAAAGTACTTCAAAATCACATGTGCAATGTTACCGACTTCAAGCGCCATCTCTTTCTCCACTTGAACGTTAACGAGTACACACACAATTTACACACGCACCGACAATAATAGTTCCAATTTATAACATTCATTGGGCTATCTTGTATCATACGGTTACAAAAGGTACAGTAAAATAGTATTTACTCGCTAGATGGTTCCGTGGATGAGTGGCTAGCGTGAAGAGCTACTAACGACGAGTGCGGAAAATTCCAGCTTCGAATCTCATTGCAGACGGTGGAAAATATACAAATTCCGTGCTCCATTTTGGTCAAATGCAAAACGTAGTTTTAAAACCGTTAAACAGATGCGCAAATACAACGTTACAAAAAGAAAGCTGCAAATCGTCTACATCTTGCCGTTGAAGACTACATTGATTCTAAACGTCGAAAAAGCCATTAAACTGGCGGACAGTTAGATACATATACAACGTTAAAATTACGTGACAAGGCTAACGTTGAATCAACCGTTTTTCAATGTTTGCGTGCTACTGATGTTGTGGCCCGTTACACACAGCCAAAACAATTAGCAAAAAAAAAAAAAAAAGCCCAAGAAAAGCACCAGAAATAGGGCTCCAAAAAAGTGATACCCTTAGGATTCGCTGATTTGTGTAGAAATAAAAAATTCCCTAGCGAACGTGATATGACCCAGAGATATCATTTGGCACCTCCAACTGCAAACAATCCATTCGTACGAGCCTCAGGCTGAGGTGCGTACATAAGGCCCGCGTACACCACTTTCTACCGCGCCACATTGCAGAGCCTTACGGGTAGCTGCAGGAAACTGTATTAAAAGCACTTGGCGGGATCAATATAGGATGAAGCATATGGTTCTCTCTCCCTTTCTCTCTCTTCCCCCCCTCTCTTTTACACACACACACACAAACAAACAAACAGATACAACAGCCTGGATATTCAATGGAACAATTTTTCCATACGAAGATAAATGGATATTTTTTTTCTAATTGAAATGGCCCAACGATGTAGAAAGTTTTCTCTGAATGGGTTGTAAGTGTAATAGTTTATATCTTTTATCATAGAGTTTTTGCCGAAGCAGAAATAAGCAGACAATCCTTTTCTTAGATAAACTGCTATTTACAATCCGTAAACAGAGTTTAATTTCTAAAATATTGCGGATAATGAGGAAAACCCAAAAAATTATAAGCTGCACAACCTTGTTACTTCCAGCACTCTGTGTGACTGTTCCAGCTGGTTTAGTGACTGTTGCAAAAGCATTTGTGAGTGTCACGTCACTGTTCCTCAGTGTCGCATCAAATTATTTTGTACTCACAACGATTATAACTGTCTTTGATCTTCTTCCGCTCTCTTTTTGGGCAAAAATATCTTACGTAGGTGAAGAGACACACAAATATCCGACAAAGCGGTAGTGCGTTTGATATCAACACAATAATCCTATTATACATCGCCGACCAACACGTGTGAGGAACTTAAGTGCATATATACTGAAACAATGTTCCAGTGCGAGCGAATATAGGACAAAAAAATAGTTTAATTCTGTAAATCAATTCTTTGGAACAGCATTAAAAAGGATAGACGCATATAGATACTGTCCCTATAGCGTTCCGTTATAGCAGTCACGAACCCAAGTAATAAGAAGGCGTTAAAATGCAAATTTATTTTTTGTATTAGTTCTTAATTATATAAAAGTAAATAATATAAAAGTAAAGCACATTATAAACTTGTCATTAAGTTCTTGATTTTATTCCAGATTACGAAATCTGCTAAGAATAATAACACTTGATTTTATTGGAGAATGATTTTTGCACCGCACACTCAAGGCAATTCCCAAGATTAATGTTGTATCCAGATTTTCTATACAAATTTAAACACAATTTCACATTGAGATTAAATTATTTATAATAACTCGGGTACATAAATATAATAATCTCCGTTTCCGCGTAACTTATAGAAATAATGTCAATTAACTTTGGTAACTGCACATCTTTTTTTTTTTCTAAAGTTAAAGATGAATATAAAGCCAGTATTTGAACCCACAAATTCTGAAGATAAACAGAGTTAGTTGTTTGTAAATATCTAAGGATTTCTATAATGTACTGACAGATCTATAGGTTTAAAAAGACAGTGTTTTCCAAGTTTATGCGGTAACAATATCAAGTACAATTAGAAATTTTATGCTAAAATATAACGATTTCTAAGCTTTGCATACGAATTTTATAGACTACTGCTTGTATTAGAACAATGCGTTTCCTTTTAAATAAGTAAGTGAGTCAATGACGTATTACTATATGTATTATACTAAGAATGAAAGTACTGCAATAAAACCTTGACAATATACTTGAAAGGTTTATGATCAAGGACTTAAATTATATTTTCTTCTTTGGGAGCATTCTTGTAACATAAGCAAGACGTACACGACATACAAGGGCTGTTTAGAAAAAAGGAACCGAACTTTTATTTTAAAATTTGTATATAAATACATACAAAAAAAGCATGTGTGTTGGGTGCTGGTGGCTTTTTTTAGTTACCTGACTATCCAGGATATGTTAAGAGCAGCGAGTATTTATGAAATTCTTGGTTAAATTACACAAAGCTTTCACAGGGACCTTCTATATGTATGAAGCTCATGGTAAGGAAGGTTTGAGTGAGTCAAACAATGTTACGAATTGTACAGAAGTTTAAAATCAGGGGTAAATCTCTACCGAGAACGATGTAAATCCGAAAGGTTGTCTATATCTATCAACATCATACAATCCGTCGTCTCACCGTACGTAACAGAGCTGCTGAAATGAACATCAGTACAGGCTCGTGTCATGGTTTGCGACGTGTTACCATTAAGTTTGTGCCACGTCTGTCAACAGTCCAACAAAAAGAGAATCGTATCAGGACATGTAAAGATCCGAGGTTTCTTACATCCAGCAAATGCGGACTCAAATTTCCTAAAGCTTGTGATCACTGGTGATGAAACACGGGTAAGATATAGTAACAACGGCCCAATAATCAAAGTCAGTAGAACAATTATCATAGCTATCTAAAAACAAGCATATGAATAATTCATATGTAAAGCTATGGTAATAGTCTTCTTTGACTGTCCACCAGCAGTTTATGTTACGAGATTTCACACTAAATGGAACTCAAATCAAGGAACTTGCTTTCTGATTCTACCTGAGCGTGATGCAACGATTACGAGAAAAGGTGTGGAACAGGAAACCAGAGATGAGGCAGACCAAATCCTGGATAGTTCATCATGATAATGCACGTGCCCATTCGTTGTCCAGACGTTTTTAGTAAAGTACCAGACACCTATTTACCAACATTCGGTCTACTGTCCTGAATTGGCACCAATTAACTTCTTTCTCTTCTCTAAGTTGAAACCAACTCTTCAAGTTCGAAGATTCGAGATCCAGAGAAACTCGCTACGGGACTACCAGACCATCCAGAACTGTGCATAGTGTTGGGGAGAGTTACTTCAAGAGGCAGGTTCGGCTGAGTGGTATTATCATTTCCAGTTTCGTTTCGTATTTTAACATCTCTTGAATTTGAAGAACCAAATGTATAGTTACTCATGTGAACCTTTGAGACTTTGCCGCAACATGTCGTATTTTGTACATTGCGTAGGAATATTATGCTGAGTTTATTCTTGCACGATGTTACTTTTTCGTATAATATACCTTATATAATCACTTAGGACATATGTAAATGAGAAAGTATTGAAAGGATGGACTCGATATAAATTTTCTGTGCAAAGAGCAAACTCGCTCCACCAAAAGCAGAACGTTCAAACTTTACTGGCAAGATTTCGTTTTAATAATTTATTCCCTTGTATTAGACGTCATTTATATATATTTATTTTATAGTACAATCAAAGTTCTGCAGTCGCTTATTAACATGTTGTTGTAATCCAACTAGAGTCGTCTATAATATTACAAAAATAGCTAAGTTTTTAGAAATATATCTGACAAGATGCCAAGTTTAAGAGGATTTTGTCAACAAAACATACAAGATAATTGAAATACAAATTTTGAAGAGCAGTTTTTTGGGCGGTATCTATAGGTTTCAAAAGAAATTTTCTAGCAATACTTTTGAATTTCAGCGTTTTCTGAGGTTAAACACAGGCCTTAATAAGAACTTATCCTCTATTATTTGTCATTTGAAAGACTGGAAATTTGTTCAATTTACAAACAAAGAATACATTTCTCCCTCCGTTTCTTTTCGCTCGTATACTCTTACTAGGTAATGAGAAACCGATCTGAGAAATTCGCTTCACCATCACCATTTATAAACATCCCTTTTAAAACAAACTAGAAATTGCACTAATGGAGCTACCTGCTAGTATGTACATATAAGGAAAAGACGAAATATATAGATGGGTATGTATGTGAGTTCCAAGTTTCGGTAAAACAAAATATCTGTATTAGAAATAACTTTCCAGATATTAAGAGACAGAGGCAGAAAATTGTAAAAGTAATAAAGCAAGAACCCGAAACATTGTACGACGTAATGTGTAGAATCCCTACAATTTCGCTACACACTAAATGATGGTCATAATTAAATGTAATAATGCTTTGCGGGCATTCCACTATCAAATGTTTTCCGCTTTGGGCTATAGGTTATGCAAAGAGTACTAATTCTTTTTATAAAAAAAGAAGGGTAACTACCTTGTGTATAACATTATTTGCTATACGAGCTCCAGGGCACTCACAGACGAACATCAAAAAATATTTTTCAAACCCATTACTCGCAAAACAAGCCAAGCTCGAAACATCAGGGAAAAAAAGAAAATCGTATCATAAGGTAGAGAAAGGATAAAGAACAAGGGTACGGTGGAGCTGGAAGAAAAACGGGCTGGAGTTCAGTCTTGCACGTCACATAACATAGACCTCTCTACTACTCGCCGAGCTTTAAATGTTAACGTTTTCTGTTACTCCCAGAGGGATCGTAAAATCTCATTACGACAGCCTCATGACGTTCCAATAATATTAGACAGGAACAACCAATGGGAGGGTAGCGGCGCTGTGAACAAAATGTTTTGTTATTTACAACTTCACGGATCATGTGTAGTGTTGTGACCTGCATGGAAGGGGTTATAAACCGGTCATTACAACCCTTTTGATGTAGTCTTTTGCGCCTTTTGCCTCGTGTCAAACTGAAGCCGAACAGGAAGAGAAGAGAAAGGAGAGAATTGGTATAAAACTTCATCCACGACTCAGCCGCAACACCATTTCATGAATGGAAGTTACACACACACACACACACACACACACACACACACACACACACACACATATATATATATATATATATATATATGCGCGTGTGTATGTGGATAACGTGGTAAAAGGAAAAAGGAATGAAGAACGTGTTACACTGAGGCTTAATAAAATGGGCACGGAGTATTGAAAGCTTTTTATTCAGTAGCCCTTTTCATTCTACACTTTGTGTTATTTATGTTTTAAAGCACCATTTCGTAATTAAGAGAGGCTTCTTTCTGATGAAACAGATTCGCAACCTTTAAATTCATGTTGTAAATAAAAGCTTTAAGTATGACGCGCGTGTGTGATTTCATTCAGAGGTTGAAAGTTACAGTATAACATTTTTTGTTAATCAGAATTTCTT
>JAGDQP010014781.1:883-20741 GCA_022664845.1 Lepisma saccharinum | reverse complement strand
GTCTGCTGTGGTGTGCTAGATCTTTCACTAACAACTTTATTTCACTTAATGTATACGCAACCCATATACAGGTTTTTAAGATGACATCTAAAAAATAGGCATCAGTGTTCTAAGAAGTTCACTTATTTGGAAAAATATGCCACACATTACGATATAATTAAGATGTAAGACCATAACAATAAAATACGAAATTTCATCTCCACATTATCTATGACACAACTAAAATTCATAAACAAGTGTGGATATATTTCCACCATTTCAGAAAGTATTTGTAACAATGTACACCTTGACGACATCTGCTTGAAGGGCAGATTTATCTCCTTGTATGTCATAATGGAACATACACCAATTTAATGCAGAAATGACTTTATGTTTTGTGTGAAATGAAAAATAATTCTGTAACGTATAGCATATTGAATATGTACTGGGTAGCCGTAGCTCAGTTAATAAGAGCGTTGACTTCGTATTCAGTAGGTCCTGATTTCGATCCCCGCGGTGGTCATCTTTACTGAAGTTTATCTAGGTTTATCCTTCATCACACAAGGTTAATTTTGGGGTGTGCCTTCGAAACTAGGTTTTGTCTCACTTCTTCCTCATATCTTCACCATATCCCTATTCCGGCCTGAGCTATAGATGCCTAAGGGTCATAAATGACATTCAAGTTTTATTGAATACATGCGTAGACTACCATTTCAAAATGTCCTTGTATGACTACATTCTATTCAAGAAGAACAGTTCTAATAATGAGTGTCTTACCTGAAAACGACGAAAACAGACTTATTTGATGCAATGCATTTAGGTAGTGGGCATCTATCTCCACTTTCGGGGCAAGATGCCGCTTCACATGATTACCGCTACACACATGGCTTCTTTGTGATATAGTCTAAAAAAGTACTTGACAGTCAAAACTATGCTATTCAAGAGCATTTTCTATTCTGTCATGGAATCTAGCCCAACCCTAAACTCTTTGCGGATTAAAGGATTATTTTCAAAGGGCTGGCTGGCTTCGTCTCCATGTAATAGATTACGCGACATTCACTACTCCTTAAAAGTATAGTGACTTATTATTTCACACCATACACATTCTCCATCTGGAATAGTAGCTATGGAATTACACTACTGTAGTTATCTTTGCGCGATAGGCATGTTTCATCAATCCACTCTACAAGGAAAACTAAGAAATTAACAATTTTGTAATGCGTACTTTTTATATAACGGTTTTAAGTAAATATATTCATATTTAATCAATTTTTAATTATCATAAATTTAACCTCCCTTTCCTCAATTTGCCGGGCGATAAAGGAGCGTAAAGAATCAACACAGTTAACTTTGAAATTAGTTGATATAATGCATGTATTACAAATGTCTTCCTTTAATATTCAAATGAAACAGTTTAACGCTTAGAAAATAACCTTCAGCAGTAAAAGCTGTGTTAATAAATCTCTGATGTTTATGCTTAAACAAGCACATATCCTCTGAATACATTAAGAGTGGAAGTTTCAAAGATATGTGAACCACACCCTTAGATCTTCTCACGATTCAACCCACATGTATACATATGAACAGGAAGACCTGACGCCCTTCATGAGAAATGAAAGAGGGACGGAGAAAGAGCCAGAGAGAGAAAGAAAAGTGCGAGAGAAAGAGATATAGATAGATAGAAGAAATAAATAAAGAGAAAGAGGGGGGAGGACAGGGAAAGAAGAGACTATGAAATACGAGAATAGACTTCCTATGCAACGCAATGTTGTTTTTCTACTGTTTCAAACGAAAATGCAGCATAAATAGAGAAATCGTTCAGGACAAAATGTTTGAAGCTAAGAAAGAAGAAGAATATTACAGCAAGAGAGGTGAAATCTGAGTTTGTAGCGTAATAACTGCTTCCCATTATTTATACTCGGTGGATTTATGAACGCACATTATGTATTGCAGACAAAATGTTCTGACAACCACATCTTCCCGCTGTCGTCTTGGTTACCTACTACCACAACATTTCACTTTCACAAAAGAGCGTTAGTTAACCCTCAATGGATTCGCCAAGCCACGTAATCCGACTTATGCAAATTTCCTAACTCATGTAACAGGAATAGGTGAATAGGAAATTGTTCTCACAACATAACGCATATCACCGTCTAAGTTATGTATAAGCTTGCAAGCTGAACATTAAGCGGGTGTCCAGTGTAATCGTTTTATCTTCAAACCAACGAGAACATTAACATGGAAAGTCTAATCCACAGTCTTGTTTGGGAAATGGCTGGTTAAAGTGCAACTGTAATGTCGAAATTGACTAGAAGTCCGAATTACTGACCATGACTTACCCGCTTTTTCATAAAATCCTTAGAACGTTCTATGTATGGAAACAAGGCTGCTGCAAACTTAACTTCTGTGGCGTGCGGCATGAATTATGAAGGGGTAAAAGAGGCACAGTGGCTTTAAGTGATTTGCTATAAATAACTGTAATTGTTGTAAATTTGGATTAAAGAAACTATCAGGGTAACGGTTCTATTCGCTTGAATCCACTTCAAGAAAACTAGCAAACCTCTCGTAGGGCGTAAATTCGAGACTGTACAATAGAATACGCTGTAGTTCTAAGGTTAGATGTTATCTACTATTTATAACTTTCGATTACAAATATGTTCCGTTTAAGTGGTGATGAAAGCAATGCGTGAAAAATACTTGAAAGATAGAGGATTCCGTCTGAAGTGTTTGTTCAATTAGATTTACTGATACTTAACCAAGCAGTCACACAAGTATCAGATTTCAGTACAAGCATTAGAAGTTCTGTGAAGATATTCCTATCAATGATATTCAAGATAATTAAGTGAATTAAAACTATTTCAATGATATTTGTGATCAACTAAGCTTTCAAGGGTTTTCTCTTCCGAAGAGTTATCTAACTTTTCTTAAATTGATTCAAAATTTTCACTACGAACGATTTGTTTTAAGAAATGGTAATGACTGATTACGTAGTGAACAATAGGATATTTTCCCTTATATGTTAAATTAAGGAATATCGTTGCTTCACTATTTATCTTTAAAATAGATACAAAGCTAGTGACAAAAGGTCTTCGATTTGATAAATTATTTTATTTGAAGTAGTAGGGCTTATATTGATGACCAATGTTTATTGGAAGAAGCAGGTAAACCCTTATGTGTAATGGGTTTAATTATATGTATATTACGAAACATGTAGATGACCATGTTGCAATATATGTGAGTGGCTTCATTGTATAGACTGTTGTTTTGTACTCAAGTTAAATTATTAGTTCCTACTATACGCAATGAATAATGATCAAACAAGTCTAATGTTACATCCACGTTTCTAGTAGTACATCATGTTTTAGTTAATACATTAATGTCAACGATGAAAGAGATAATTTTAGCATGTGTTGTAGTTTCATACCTGGTTGCAAACTAGCCTCACGGAGCTCCACCA
The DNA here is from genome assembly GCA_022664845.1 of Lepisma saccharinum. Lineage (NCBI taxonomy): Eukaryota > Metazoa > Arthropoda > Insecta > Zygentoma > Lepismatidae > Lepisma > Lepisma saccharinum. The sequence goes on along the minus strand of JAGDQP010014781.1, from coordinate 17,305 downwards.
AATATACTGAAGCTATTTACATTTGATTTTGTCTTGGTGTAAGAGATATCCCTCGGTGTGGGAAGTAACCAAAGCTCACCTAATTGTATCTTTTGTTGTGCTAACGAGAATAATTAATGCATCGTGGTTTTTAAAAGCATCTTAATAACCATGTGAATGTTAGTTTGGTGCATGCAAATGAAGTTAAATGATGTAGCTGAGAAAATATATCCGCAATGAATAGAAAAATAATCAGGGAATAAAGATACAAGTACAACTTTCGTAAACTGAGAAAAGTCTATGGTCAGCATTTCTTTAACTTTTAGGATAGATAAAAGCTCAACCTACTGTTTACCAATTTAGTGATAACTAAGAATCGTTAGAGCCAGAACAATACATAAAGGAACCCAGAGCTACTATCTGTTCAGTTAGCAGACCTTAATTAAATTTGAAGAAAACATTCAACATTATGTTACGATGGAACCGTTTGGAACAATTACTAGAAATATTGACTATCGTGAATAATGAACTTCATAATTCACATCCACAATGTCAGCTATATATACATAACCGAGCCGCCGTAGCTCAATGGTAGAGCGTTGGCGTAGCATTCGGGAGGTCGTGGGTTCAATCCCAGCGTCCGACCAACCTGATTGAGGTTTTCCCAAGGTTTTTCCTTAGTCACACTAGGCGAATACCGGAATGTCACCTTCAATTTAGGTCCTGGCCCCGATTCCTTCCCAAATCCTTTCCCATTCCCTATCCCGGCCTGAGCCTTAGATCCGTAAAGGTCATAAATATAATTAAAAAAGTATATAATCATATTCAGCCATTTTCCATCCACTGCTGGATGAAGGTCTCCTCCTTTTCTTTCCATATCATGAAGAACGGCAGTTCTTCGAGTGACGTTGACAAATGAGTCTGTTAGCGGACGACGCTAACAAATGAGTCTGTTAAAAATGTATGCAGCTAGTTTCGTATCTAGCGAAATATAAGCCTGATTATGATGCTTGAACTTGCATTTGAAAGCTCTTTGCCATACTAAGACACACAAAAAATTGGGTCGGTAGGACCTCCCTGGGCCCCCTAGGGCAGTGCGAGAAAAAAAATCAAAATTTCACATCTCTGATGATAGCACTGACCCCACACCATATAGTCTGCCGAAACTTGCGGAATCTTAATCTACAATTCAATACCTTTCAAACGGTGTATCACACGTTATACTCGATGAACAGATTCAACAGTTACGACTTTTTGTAGCCGAATCACAGAATTTTCACAAACCATAGAAAAGTTTGTCTGTCATTCTGTCTGTCTTTTTTTTAGCCCCAAATGGGTGGTACCAGAGCGTTTTGGGGGTCAATTGCGGGCCCCAACAATTTGGAGTAAATCGAAGCTTATTTTTTTAATAAGAGTTACCGCTTTTGAGATACGGAGCCTACCATGGTCCAAAATCGACCTTTTGTATGAAGACTATGCACTTTTTTTTTAACAGACAGCCTTACAAAATCAACATAAAAACCCTTTCGGGGTAAAGAGAAGAGTTATGCAATAATTCTATTCACAAAAGAAGTGATAATCATTTCGCGAGTGATTTTCTTTGTGTCACTGTGGGGGGAGGTAAAATACTAAATCTCTTAATTTTATTACAATTCCGCCATAGTGACAGAAAGAAAATCACTCGCAAAATGGATATCACTTATTTTGTGAGTAGAATTCTTGCGTCACTCATCCCTTTATCCCGAAAAGGTTTTTATACTGATATATATTTGACAGTAAATATAGATTAAAACTAAAAAAAAAAAAAAAAAATACCACGTTGCTCCGAAATAAATGTCTGTTTTCGCAGCTCATACCAGTACTGACAATTTGAACGAAATAAACTTACCTGCTTCATAAAAACTACCTCCGTCTGCAGTCACATATCTCTACCAAGTATTCGCAGGTTCACAAGCCTATTTCTGAATAAACGTGTCTGCCGTGAGGTAATGTAGCCCTGGAAGAAAATTTCCACTATATTTCGTTTTCAAATATCCTGTTTTCCAGGAAGTGACTCAGACAACAAAATATCTAGTTGTATGTTGGTGCTAAATCAGATGAATATAGAGCTTGGAAGAATATTTCATACCTCAGGTAACTTAGCTTCTGTTTCGTAATTTTTTGCGACGTCAGGTTAGGCGTTGTCAGATATAAGAGCAGAAAACGGTTCCAAGAGATCAAAAGGATGTCTTTTGTAAAAATATCGGTGAATTTCCATCAATTTCTGCACAGTATGTGACAGCATTAATGGTTTCACAATTCTCATCTTGGGGAGTTTTGTGGTGTTTCACTCCACTTCACTTACGATTATCGCACCAGGACACTTCTGTCATAACTCACCACAATGCAATGAAGTTGGGCCTTATTGCGATAGACTATTTTAATTGTACCTCAGTAGAATAATTCCATTACTGTTAGTTTTCACTTCGCACTAGATATTAATCAAACTAATATAATGTTATGTTTAGCAGATACAGCCAAGTTTTTAGTGTGATATTTTAGCTTACATTAACAATGATACTAGATAGGAGACTTGAGTACAGTGAAAGCTGTGTTACATCTCCAATTTATCCTATCAATCCCATGAGTTGATTTATCAATCCAGCTTCAATTATAAAGAGAATAACATTTCATAGGAACATTCCAAGAAACAAGATTTTCGGTTTTTCGAAATTTTGAATTTAGAATGGGATTTTTCATGCTTTTGGAAGGTATTTGCCTTGTTTACCTTACAGTTTTTGTTTCAATTTTAAATGCTGATCTACGAACAAAGTTAGCAATCAGATCAAACTTACTGTACACTTAATTGATTTAAATTTCATTTTATATATATATATATAATCGAAGGAAAATGATCCTATAGAAAAAGAATATATCCTGAATGAAGGAGAGAATGAGTTAATTTAGATATGTAATGTCCCTGTAATTTCGTAATAGTTGTACTCGGTTCGGTAGAATAATAATCATTCCTAGTCAGTCGTCCTAATCGAATTATAACAAAGCTACGTCGGATTTAAACTAGGCACCGTGGGATCCACTCAGCCGAATGGTACATTGAATTAAGGACAGGGTCGCATTCTATTCTTAACTTCCACGAATTACGAAACTCGTAACTTTAGAACAGAAGTATGGTATTAATTTACATAAATAGAGCAGAAAGCTGACATTAAAGTAAATAATCTGCTGAGATACTTTCGCTGTGAACCTCAATCTACAAGAAGCAGCTGATTCAATTTGTTAATCATATATTCTATATATCCAATAAACTTATTCTTGTTAAACTAAATAGGAGTCTAGAATTCTGATTGAACAAGCACAAATTTCAATAGAGTAACCTGCTCCTGTTATAGCCTCAAACTAATACGTATTTATCAAAAATCAGATATCGTTCTAGTCGTTTCTTTACCTGTGCATTCCTGAAATTATTATTATTATAAATTCAAACAGTGAGGTTAAGTACCTTCGCTGATAATTGGACATGTTCGCGTTTGCGTGTCAACCCCACTTTTATGTCAAAACTTACTTCAGAAACGTATTTTTCGTAAAATTCTAGCCCAGAATGACATTTTACACGAGACCTCCTTCCCATTTAAGAAAATCAATTGAAATTCAATATGGGGCATTTCAAGATGGCGGACATGAAGAAAATACCCTCCAACAGGTAGCGCTTTTCACCCGATGCTCATATCTGTGCCTTTGCTTTCGATTTCTTTCAGTAATTTAAAAGCATAAGGGTATTTCAACGTTTTTTGACCACATCATCGATATCTCTTAAATGAATTGCGCTCGAGTTGCCAAAACTTGAAGCCGGCCGGGTGGCCGTGCGGTCTGCGGCAGTAGGTCAACGGCTCGAAAGTCCCGAGTTAGAGTCCCGGCTGGGGCATGGGCGTGGATTTTAACTAGGTGTAAAGAGCCGAATCGTGACGGGCCGAACTCCAAAGTTACTAGACTGGCCCATATAAAAATCAAGTTTACCAAGTTTTACCAAAATTTGAATGCGCTCATACTTTGTCATTCTAATCATGACGCAAAAATGTAGAATTATTTTCTGCCCCATCAGTATGTTTTTTTGTTAGTTGATGACAGCCTACACGCACCTTTCTGTAATTAGTTTTTCTCAAGGGAGACAAATATTTTCAAACTGATAATTGATCCTGTCAGTGAGTTTGCATTATTACGTTGGTTTGAGGAGCAGAAGTGCTAGTTCACATTAACTAGTTCTCCTGATCTGAATCCAATTAGAAACCTATGGGATGAGGTGGACGTAACGTACTGTTCGGACCCTTTCTCCTTTAGTAGCCATTCTTCGTGAATTTGACGACACAATTCTATCTGCTTAGTTTAGTATTCTTCTGGGACGCTCTCAGCGTCATGTTGCATCATTACTACGATGAATTGATAAGACTATGACATTCAAAGAGGTGAAAGAGCTAACTGGTAGGTGCCTGAAGTAAATCATATACTGTTAGCTTATTTTGTGTTTCATTATTCTATCCTGTCTTCTCTCGAAGTTTCATTCTTCTTGCGTCCATAAGCCTTTCCGCAATAAACTCTTTATACTAGCGATATTGACTGATTGCGATGCCCTTTTCCAATGATACAAAATGTTTCCTTTGATATGAAAGAAGACAAGTATCATATTATTTGTGTCTAAATTCATATGTAAAGTATCCGTCATTTTCTGCATATATCAGAGAGAGGATTTATAGACTACTTAATGATCACTTCATGAAAACGTTCAGATGTGCACTTACCAATTGTAATACGAAGGAAATACCGAGAGTAATGCCTGTTGATCATTATATGAGAAAGTATTAATCCAAATTTAATGCCTTTTAGCAGAGTATTGAGTGACTTATTATGCATGTTTTCACCAATTTGCTTTATGTTCCTGAACCATGGATGGATGTGAGGCATAACAAAGGGCTATCATGGATTTCCTGACGGTAGAGGAATGCACTGCCGCCAACATCCATGAAAGGATGAAAAAGGTTTACTGTGGGGAGACAATTGATTTAATGTCCAAAGATGGGTCAACAAGTTTAAGAAGAAAAATACTACTTGGTAAAAAAAAAATATTTTATATGGGCCAGTCTAGTAACTTTCGACTTCGACCCGTCATGATCCGACCCTTTACACTTAGTTAAAATTAACAAACATCCATACTCCTGCCGGGATTCGAACCCGGGCCATTCGAGTCGTTGCCCTAACGCCTTAGACCACACGGCTGCCCTATCGGTTGGAGAAACTAGTGTGGAAGACAAACCTCGAAGTGGAGAAACAGTGACAGCTGTAACATAAGAAAAAAAAAGTGAGGGACTTGGTTATGGTGGATCGTCGTCTCATTGTCACAGATATACAATTGGAACTGTCATGTGGTATCAATGCTGTCCAGACGATGGTCAAAGAACTGCGATACCAAAAGGTGTGTGCAAAATGGGTTCCTCATCAATTACCAGCTGAATTGAAACAGAGGAGACAGTAGGATCTACTGGCCCACAAGGATACCTCCTTTGACAATGTTTGCACTGGTGATGAGACATGGGTAGGTCTATACGTGTACAGTCAATGTATGAAGTGGCGCCGTGCCGCTTTTCATGGGTGCTGCCGACAGTACATACCCCTGCTGTCTTGAACTCGATGATAGCCCTTTGTTTATGCTTCACATTCATGGTTCAGGAACTCCCGCAATAACGAAAATGAGTGAAAACATGCACGAACAGTCATTCTATACGCTGCTAAAAAGGGATTCATTGAGATTAATACCGTCCTATATAATGATAAACATACATTACTTTTAGTATGCTCTTTGTAGTTTCTGTATTCTATAAATTCACCTGTAATGTTCATTATATATATAAAAAAACCTTGTTCCACATCGCGTAATAAAAATATATATATAAAGATCAGTAGATAACGTATATATAATTCCCTATATATATGTATATTTTTTTTCTTGTTTCCTTGGTAGCTCTCCACTTCGGTTTGCCCACTCGTCCGAAGTATATTAACCGAAAAGCAACAGTAGTATTCCACCGAATGCGGAATGACTACTTTTTGTCTGTTGGTAATACAATCAAATAGTATAAACACAAATTCGAGGATGATGAATAAACGGAAGTTACGGTGAATCGACAATTCCCGAGAGAATCAAGACCCGACAACGCTGTGCTTCGTTCGTGTCAATGGCAGTTACAAAGAGAAATGATGTCAGTTTTTTTTTTTTATTGCCTGCCAGTTTAATTATAAATAGCAATGAAGCAGAGTCAGTTACTTTTTTGTCTTCTGGTTTAGTTCACGGTGGCAACTTGAGTTGATTTAACCTTGAAGTTCATGTCTCTTTTCGATATAACGAATGTCCATAAGAAAATATTGTACTAGTAAAAAAATGTTCCCGTCATAGGCCTATGCGTATAAAGAAAGGTATTGGTTTACCACTTTTAACTAATCTGAATGTGAAAATGTTCCATTAAATCCATTTTATGAAATATATGTTTAAAAACTCTAGCAAATGTAAATAAATCGTAAGGTGAGACTACCAGATAATTGACTATTTGAAACCAAACGGTTTAACAGTATTGATACGCATGTACGCATCGCACCTCTTAGTTCTTCGTTCATAGCTGTTTGCATGGTAGTTATACGATTAAATACGTATATATCCTTTGATTCAAACTGTAAGAAGAAGCCTCTTTTAGTTAACCAGAGTAGGTTAAGGTTAAACGAATTGTTCAGATGTATCATTATCACTGCACATATATTAAGGTCTCAATAATGAAATTCTAATGTTTAGAGTCAGTAGATTGTTGGCTATAAACATTACAATGTCATTGTTGAGAAACACATACTTTATTATATGTGTATGTGTGTATATCTTTTACCGCCCATACAATTAATTTTATCTTATCTTATGTGTATATCTTATGGTATTTAGATGATGGCACTATCGCGGACGATCAAGACCTAGTTCTTCCTACCTTACTTAACATTCGGGATGCATCTTCAGAAATTGGCTTACATCTGAATTTTTCGAAGTGTGAAGTTAGTTTTCTAAATGTTCCGCAAGACCAGAACGATGCTCTTTATTCAAGATTCATGGACTTGGCTCCTGGAATACGATTTATGACTTCTGATTCAGCATTTCTACTTGGCTCCGCCATCTCTACCGAGGCCCTACGCAGTCTACTGATTGAGAAGATTTCTAAGCTTGAATTTTTCTTTCCCCGCTTATCTTCGATTTCAGCACATTCAGCATTCTATCTACTTCGTGCTTCCTTTTCCATCCCCCGATTAATATACTCTTTATGTTGTTCTCCTTCTTGGCGGGAAGAGTCCTTGTTACAGAGTTAAGATTGTGTGTTACAGGCAGGCCTCGAATCGATCCTTAATTGTTCTCTGAGTGGCAAGGCTTGGTTACAGGCTACCCTGCCCGTTCGGTCAGGTGGACTTGGCATTCGTCGGGCCATGGATTTGGCGATTCCGTCCTTTTTAGCGTCTTTCCATGGCTCTCGTCGTCTCGTTGAGTCTATCCTTCCACTGGGCCTTTGCCTCTACCAGGACGCCTCTATTCAAGATTGTTCAGCAACATGGTCTACGTTAAGTGGATTAAATTCTCCTCTTTTGGATGTCAATAGCTCTCAGTCTTCTTGGGACGATCCTATCATCAAACGAACACAATCGCAGTTACTACAATCCGCTACTTGTCTTGAAGATAAAGCCACGCTACTAGCAGCGTATTCACCTGAGTCCGGTGCTTGGCTCCAAGCTTTGCCTTCTCCTCCTCTTGGTCTACATATTTTGAATGAAAGCTTCAGGGTTGCTGTTGCCTTACGTTTAGGAGCAGACGTCTGTGTACCTCATCGTTGTCCAGCCTGTGGAGCATTCGTGGATCAACGGGGCCTTCACGGTCTCTCCTGTATCAGGAGTGCTGGTAGATACATGCGTCATTCTAGTGTCAATGATGTCATCCTCAGAGCTCTAGTTTCTGCTAATGTACCATCGGTACGAGAACCATCTGGCTGTAGCCGCTCCGACGGTAAGAGACCTGATGGAATGACACTAGTTCCATGGAAAAGAGGAAGACCTCTATTATGGGATTTCACCTGCGCTGATACTTTCGCCAGTTCAAATGTTACTCATTCTTCTTTGAAAGCTGGTGGTGCTGCTATTCGTAGAGAGGCCGATACAAATCGAAAATACTCTAATCTACTTGCACAGTATATTTTTGTTGCGATCGCAATTGAGTCAAGTGGTACTTGGGGCACAGCAGGCCTTAATTTTATTAAAGAAGTTGGTCAGCGAATACAGATCGTTTCAGGTGATGCTCGCGCGACCATCTTCCTAAGCCAGCGCCTCAGTATCGTAATTCAGCGAGAGAATGAATCTTCTATTCTTGGTACGTTGCCTCCTGGGAAGGCATTAGATGAGATTTTCCTGCTTTAAAGATGTTGTTTTAGATTATGTTCAATTTTTGTTTAAATTCAATTTTTATTTTATTCTGATTGTTGGAAAGAAAAGATTATTGTTTTGATTGTTGAAATTTATATTTTAACTACAATACAAAATTGTTCTTTTGAATAAAGACAGTTCCAAGTTTATCTTTATTATATAAATTACAATTTGAAGAGTACAGGGAAAAACTGATAAGTTCATATTCTCTATTTTCCCAGGAAACTAAATTAGAAGTTTCAAGATTTCAATTTTTTTTCAATTTATATTATTCATTTTCATTTAAAATGGTAAAGTATAACAGACCTGCCAAGTGTTAGCATTTACGGATGACATTAGCGTTTCTCGAGGCTATATCAGCGTGTCAGCGCGCCGTATACATTTGCTATCTTTTTTGTCAAACTTTTAGGTTAACAGACTCCATCTCAAAGTTTTTGATGACAAATTGTAATTTTGAATAATCGATGAGATTTCTTGAAATAGGTTGAATTAGTGCATGTAATCGTCATATAGTGTACGTGCAGGTTGATTTGTTAAACCTGAAGTATTCAATATTCATGAGCGTGGTTCAAGACGTCAACCAATTTCACAATACACATTTGTTTAATTGTTTATCTGAAGACCTACTAGACAAGATATATGATGAAAGTATAGACCGAAATCAGATTGAAACATTTAAAAAAAAAGTTATAGCCTTCTTTACGACACCAGTAAAATATTAACAGTTGAATATACCTTTTAACATTAAAGTTGTTTCTAATAGTACTTTTGTCAATTTTGAAAACAGTGAAAGCAATTTCAATCAGATAAAACATTTTTTTAGTATATTGCAAATGTATTAAAGTTCATCAATGATGATGGGAATAGTTTTTATAATTAATGTCTGCAATTCCAATCGGAACAGACAATTTGCAGAACATTTTGATTATTTGGAATAATCTTTACAATGAAATTGACTGCAGTCTTATAAGAAAATGAAAAGCTGTGCAAGGTTGTGCAGCCTGTTTTAAACTTTCTTCTCACAGAAATACAACAGAGTAGAGAGTATTCAGTCCTGTCCCAGAAAGTAAAACAGTTCCGTTCCTCCATGAAGATGGACAGAACACACTATTCTATATTCAAAGGTGAATCATGAGGAACCTAACAAAAAGATGCCAAAGTGCAACGTTCGATTCGTTATAAATTAAGATGGGAGGATCCTAAAACTAGTGGTTGCTTGTAAGTTTTCACCTACTATAGGTTTGGGTAGTAATACAAATATTTTATCCTTCATTGGAATTATATTCGGAATCAACAACCGGTGATGAAATTCTCAGATAACAGGAAAAATCACTGGTACGCCCCGCTCTCCTACGGTAAATTGAACACTGCCAAAAGGCCTGAAATTAAATAAATTTAAATTTAAATAATTCATGAGAAGAAATATTATGAATAGGAATTTGTTGGAAAATTCTTTAAGAAGGGTAAGTGTGGCACTAGCAATAAGGTCTACAATAAAAGTAAACCTCACAAGTAAACTGCTATGTTCTTCGAAGACAATAATTTAAATAACAATTACGTGCAATGACAGCTTTTCTTATCCTTTGTCAGCTTCTGTAGACACAAACGTCAGATTTTCCTAGTATTAAAACTTGGCAAGCCTGGTACAATAAGGAGAAATAGAACTATTTAAGTTGTACAGATTTGTTAAAGGAATATTTTAACAATACACTCAATTTTTTTATCGCCAATAAAAATTTTACAGATAAAAAATCTGGTAAATATATAAAGTTCTGCGTTATTTAAAGTCTTCTGCTATCAGATTACAAACACTTGTCATTGTTTGAAGTCTCCACTTACATGATTGGCACCAGTGGGTGAGTGGTAACACTCGCTGGCTTATCATTAAAGACACTTATCATTTCGATTCTCGGTGGGAACATAAGGGACTCGGAGCCCTGGTTATACTGTAGGTTCTGTCCTTAGAGCGACATCTTTATCCGATTGGAGGCAATATCAAACCACCACAGGATTACCTTGCCCATGGACCTTCGGGTCAGGACCTGCCTTAGGGCAGAACATCCATCATCATTATCCGCTTACACGGGTTCCCTGCTTCATGTTGAATTGAACTGGATTTTATTTATAGCCTTTAGGCATCTAAGGTTCAAGCCAGGATAAGGGAGAAAAAAAGATTAGAGAAGGTGTCGGCCAGGCCCTAAGTTGAAGATACCATTTTTGCATTTGCCTTGTGTGACTGAGGAAAAACCCTTAAAATTTTTCGTCAGGATACTCGCCCGCTGAAATTGAACCCACGACCTCCCGAAGGCTTAGCCAACGCTCTACCACTGAGCCATGGTCGCTTGGTGCCAGCTTCATGTGTTGACAATCTTAAACGTTTCGTGACTTCACTAATACGACCTACTGTAACTTCTTCCTCTTCTTGGTAATCTTCTTGGAAGACATGTTCTTTTTTTAAACAAAAGAGTCACTCTCTTCTATGTTCATATTTAGACACAAATAGGTGGAACTCCTTCCAAAACTCACTCAAAAGGCAATTTAAAACAACCAAATAATTCTAACAATGATTGAGTGACAATAACAACAATTGGCTATTATTATCATTATAGCAATACAAGCAAAATATCAAAGACATAATACATTTTCGATTAAATTCCTAGGGCTTGTCAGAATATCCCCTTGTTTTGCACGGTTTTCTCCTTCTACGCGTTTTAAAAATATTGAAATAAGTCTCGACTTGTCTGGGTGTTGTCCAGTTTAGTTAAGCTATTTAAAACTACACTATATAAACTATTAAATGACCAAAAATATCCGAAACTTGGTAATTTTGGACTTGTCGGAGTTTCCTTTGATCTCTTCATTTGTGTGTGTGCATTTAAATGGTTTAATTAGCCCAGTCACTAAAGACCCCAAACCATCAAACTTCGGAACTAATTAGCGTAAAGCTAATTTTTACCCCATTGATGGACTACTATCAGAGGAACACTTTTACAAAAGTCCCCCCCACACCCCTCGAAGGTTAAATGCTAATATTTACAGCACACCTATTATCTCTGTTACTAATCATCGGATCAAGTTCAACTTTTTTTTCGGTTTGTTTGCAATTAAATATGCTACAATATTGGTATAATATTTACATTTACGATTTACGTTAAAACTATTAATAATTTTGATAAATTTAATAGCGTATGTGGATAAGGTAGGTTTTTTCACTTTGAATTTTTATTTTTTTATTTTTTGTGATATATTTTTTTAAGTATAAAAGTTCCTATAAAAATTAAAGTCAATACATTTTTGAATCTACTGATATACAGTTTTATTTATTTAAGTGGGTAAGATAGTAAAATGTAAGATAGTAACGCTGAGTAAAATGTAAGATGTAAAATGTAAGTGGGTAAGATAGTAACGCTGAGGAGGGTAAGATAGTAAAATGTTTGGAGTGCGACGCGACTACTCAATCATCGTGAGCAAAGTAACTTCATTAAGACTTGAATAATTGATCATGTAATTTGTGAGTGAAGTAGATTTAATGGGATTACATTTACTACAAGATGTAAAATAAATAATTGGGTTTACCGAGGAAATAACAATATGATATATATTATAAACAATATCAAATGATTTTTCTACAGTTTGTAATGCTTATGGACGCACACTATCTTCCTCAGAATAAATTGGTGAGTTTAAGCATTATAACCCACTACAATGTTCACACATTAGAGAACAAACTAAGTTGGCTTTTCTGCACCCAAAGTAACATACGATTTGGAAGAACAAGATAGCTGATGTAATATGACTGGTTTGGATGTTACAACTGGTTTCAGTGTTCTTTTGGAACTTCCATCGGTTTTATAATTTCAAATTTCCATTTCCATTCCGTGGCGGTTACTAAGCACCCATGAATTTAAAAAAAAAAAAACCTATCCAAGAAAATGTTGATGGCATATGAGGTCGGCGGAGGTTTTTTTTTTTTTTTGCAAGGTTAAAAGTTGGAAGTTAGCACAAGGAGAGGGTGAAGAGAAAATATCAAGTAGGGCGTAGTATCAAAATACCAATCGTCATTGGGTTCGTGTGACTTAGGAAAAGTAATGGACAAATTCAGGAAAGAAAAAAAAAAGTAGTAACATAATTATATTTTTTCGTAAAGAGAAAGGAGGTGCTATTTTTTCAACAGTCATAATTATACAAGACAGAAACATGTATTGAAAAGAAGAAGAGTTCTCGACAAGTTGTACTATTTACCCATGTATTGGCTAGCTGTGACACCACATCTTGTTTTTATGGTATAGGGCAAAATAAAGTAATATAAGTGTTTAAATCATCGCTCACAGTTGGGCCTAGAACTTTCCGGATGCTATCACATAAAAAAAAAGTTGGCTTCCGGAGAGATATTTATGAGGTATTTGTATAGGTGGAAAAAATATTCTAGGTTAAACGAGGTCCTGTATTAAAAATTTGTGGCTTTAAGAAAGAAAAGTACACGTGATTTTAAGGCACCCAGAATGGGAACAAACAAAGTAGGCGGCGTTGTCTGGGGGTATTCGATGATCTATCTATCTATCTATATATATATATGTGAGCTCCTGCGTAGCCTAGTCGGTAGCGCGCTCGACTTCAATGCGAGCGGTCCCGGGTTCGATTCCCGATGGGGGCTCAAATATTTCGGTGTTGACCCAGCATCGTGAGGACAATTGGGAAGCTGCTGTGAATAAAAGACAGTGGCGATCACAGTGAGAGCTTCGGCTCTCCTCTCCCAACCCGTCTGGTCAGCGTGGGAGCAGTAGACCAACTCCTCCCTTCGGGGAGAGGCCTCATCCACTAGTGGATTGAATATGGCTGTGATTTATATATATATATGTGTGTGTGTTTTGGTAAAAGAACGAAACGAAATAAAAAATAACTACAAAAGGAGGAGCGACATCCATGAATGATGAGGAATTTCATTATTCCAATATACCTTCGGACGGCTGCTTTATGAAGAACTCTTTGTACTGTGCGTGGCATATTACACACGAGCCAGCTTGGAGTAGCGAAAAGATAAGTAGTATATTCAAGTGATGGTAATAAAACACACACGGAAATAACAAAGACACAGGAAACCAACTGGCATTACAAAAGAACTTAATAATCACACGTATAATAGATGAGCCATATTCAAAGCACTATTTAGCAACATAAAACAGTGCACATTTGGTCGCTCCGATTCTTAATATGATTTCCACTAACTTTTGTACTTACAAATTCTTCTAAATCGACAATCGTTCTGGTAGAGAGTACGAAGTCAACTGCGGAATTTGACCAAGACTAACCAGCAGTTTTACCGTTACTGTCACAAAATATGGAGTAAGAACACACAAATACATATGCATGTATAATGTTTTCAGGCTTTGGAGGATCATTTTAGAAAGACTATTTTCATCTTAGAACTTGGCAAGGAATAACGTGGTGACGAGCGAATGCACAGCCGATATATACAGGGTGGGTGGTAACATAATGCACCGGCAAATTTCTAGGGCAAATTTTTGATATCATATAAAATAAATATGACAAAAAGTCATGGTTACCGGGATGGAAATTCCGCCGCGTTTTTGTGTGTTTTTTGTGCCAGGAAATTTTTAGTCTAGTTCACATTATCTGGAGTACGTTTTCAGATCACGTTTACTACATTTGCAGCTATAACGTGACCTTGTAGTGCATGAATTGGATTTCAGCATACCAAGCGTTCATACTGTATGTTGTGTACTAAAAATGTGGTGTAGTTCATATTAATTTCATGAAAAGTTCATATATCATGCACTAGAAACGTGGTAAAACTGGAACATATTTTGAACTTTTTGGGGGATATATTGTGCACTTTAAGAATACTTTATTTTTCTGTGTACGGTAAATATGAACTTAGTGCGTACAAAATATGCACTACGGGTTAAAAGACACATTGAGCACATAAAAACCAACATTTTTACAGTAGGTCTACATAAATCTTACATGCGTTCATATAAAGCTCATTTTTCGTTAAGCTTTTATGTGCATTTTGTGCCAAGAGATTTTCAGTTCGGTTTGGTCTGCTCATCCGGTAGATCCATTGATTTCCTGCAACTTTTGTCTTTTGCAATGTTTTTAAAAAAAAGTTTTTTAATTTATACATTTCTGAACTTTTGACATGCACTGTATATATACAGTATTATGAAAAGCATCTGTCATAAGACAGCAACATTAGCTTATTTTTTATCCAAGAAAGTAATTTCTACCTGCCTCTGGAATATTTCAATGTCAGTTCCGGGAGATGAACGCTATCTGTAAATCGATATTTTAGTATAAAGCCAGCCTTTATTGCAAGACCCTCTTTTATATAAAAAAAAGGAAGAAAACAACTGACACAAAGGAAACATATCATCGAGAAAGATGTAGTGGGTGGTACCGGAGATGAAGTAGAGCACTGGAATGGATGAACACGGAGAACCAAGATATAAAGCTATCGCTGCTGTAGGAAAAGAAATAATGTGAAACAGCAGATTGTCTTAAACTCTGGAAAAGCATTCATAACGTGACTTTTAAAAACTGCAGTCAAGCCAAAAATCATAATATCGACCCAACGTTGTTTCTTAGCCAAGTTGTATGATCCTACATAACTCTGAAAGTAGTAACTTTGAAGTAACTAAACACTTATAAATTAGAAAATCGTTTCGCAAGTAATTAATCGCATAAAATTAGTAATATATATTAGATGTGTATAACTCAACGTTTCAAACTGATCCGATCTAACGGTTGGAGCTGCTCCATTTTATAATGTTATGTAGCCGCAACGGTGGAGTCGTAGCTTGCTGAGAGATAGGAAGACACTATTCAGTCACCAGTTTGAGGTAGGTGGTATCCACGTTGCTAATAGTATTTAATGCCGTGCTTACAAGGATGTGGGGTTTGCGTTTAACTAACACTTTGCAATGCTGTGGACGATCAGTATTGATTCAGAATGAATCATCAGTTCTTTCTTTATCAATGATTTATACATTATGGTATTAGTAGTGGCTACTTGCGCAGAAAAGTTATAGAAGTAAGGTAAACTTAACAGGACAAATGAACACCAATTTCCGCAAAGTCTACTTAATGTAACGAAATGACATATGCAATGCCAATACACTATGTGACAAAACACATGAGGCGCTTTCATTCGTTTGCATAGAGCTTCTTAATCCCCAGTTTTCTGAACCATCTGTGATGTGTTAATCTACATTTGCATGTTAATAAACGAGTTTTATTTAGTGCGTTGGTACTACTCTTTCCTGTTTGCACTAGTGCTCGCCTCTCGTGGTGATTTCTAAGGAATGTGATGTTTCCTTAAATGCAGTAATCTTTGTCAATGAATTGCTTGAATTTTGTTCGTAGAACATTTTCGTGTTATTTTAATCGATATGAGACGACTGGGTGTACTAATTGCTAAGGTCCAAACATTGCCAATATCTGTTCCTGCTTTACGACTGACATGAGATTTTCACTGATTTGGCACTGATATGTTTAGGTATGTGTGACCCAAACGTTTAAAAGGGTATTAACGTGTTGATGTAAATTTATTTAAAAGAATTTTAGGTCACGAAAAGCACTATAAATACTACGAGACGAAAGCGTACTTCAACATCGCAAATCTACAAGTCTTTATATTTATTAATTCCATACGCTATCTGGATATAGTAAACGCTATTATAAGTATTTAAGATTTTTTTATTCAAATTTTGATTGTTGTAAACAAGAACAAATATAACTTAATTGGATTAACCAACATTTGAAGAATGTGTAATACATAAAATATAGTAGTAGTAGTAGTTGTTGTTGTAATTGTTGTATAGTAGTAGCTGTTGTAGTACCAGGTGTAACGCACAAGTAACTCGTATTCCCTTGCATCCCATGAACTAGTGTTTATAATATGTATAATATGTGCGTTTATTTTTGTGTATATTATTA
>JAGDQP010014780.1:31416-44308 GCA_022664845.1 Lepisma saccharinum | reverse complement strand
CAAATGAACATAAATTACGTGTATTTGAAAATAAGGTTTTGAGAAAATGCACGGGCCGAAGCGCGACGAGATGACTGGAGAGTGCATAATGAACTCCACGGACTGTTCGATTCACCAGATGTTGTTAAAATAATGAAATCGCGACGACCAAGGTGGGCAGGCCATGTACGGATGGGGGAAAAGCTAAGATCCTGGTTGGAAGGCCGGATGGAAGGAGGCCATTGGGAAGACCGAGACGTCGTTGGGAGGACAATATTAGAAGAGATCTTCGAGAAGTAGGTGTTCGTGATGAAAACTGGCTTGATATTACTCAGGATAGAATCCAATGGCGAACGTTTGTTACTGCGGCGATGAACTTGCGAGTTCCATAAACCATAGAGTGAGTGAGTTAGATCGTTTATGTACATAATGAAAAACAAAGGCCCGAGGTTACAGCCCTGGGGTACTCCTAAATGAACATTAGATTCCATGCTGATATTACCAATTTAAATTACTGTGGAAGACAACGTTCTGTATAAAACATTGTGCAAGGATATA
The DNA here is from genome assembly GCA_022664845.1 of Lepisma saccharinum. Taxonomy (NCBI): domain Eukaryota; kingdom Metazoa; phylum Arthropoda; class Insecta; order Zygentoma; family Lepismatidae; genus Lepisma; species Lepisma saccharinum. The sequence goes on along the minus strand of JAGDQP010014780.1, from coordinate 43,771 downwards.
AAAAATATCTAACCTGCGAAACTGATTATTGGTAACATCTGACATTCTTTGGCATTTATCACCGTAACCGCATTTATTTCAATGTAGTTTGATTCACTTCCCAACAAAGAACCATTACATTGTTGAAAAATAACTACACCACCAAGATCCCTTGAAGAAAATTCATTCAGCAGTTATCCCAAAGGCGTAAAAGGCTTAATTACGCGCATGTAGAAAACTTGTCCGCATGGCATAAAACTGTCAAATAGTCACTTAGTGTGTCATCACATCGGCAAATGTATTAGAATTTTGTAAATAAAGAATATGTTCGTTTTACCCTAATCCCGATAACGATTGAGCTGCACTTGTATGTGAAATTGAAAGTTTCTCATACGGCACTCACACAGGGGAAAACATTAGGCATACATTCTTTGCGCCACTTGTACATAATATTTGAACAGAAATGTTTACTATTCATGATTTTCACTTTATAGAAAACAACTGATCGATTGCAAATTTTCCTTTCATTAAATTACATATTTACATATTACAATACTTGTTTGAAATTCGAACTAGGCCTAAAAAAGGATTGATTTCAAATATAATGGAAACAATATGTAATGCGACTTCAGGCGCTTCAACTATAATTTAACATCTTTCTTTGAGGACTGAAAATTCACAATACTCGATAGTATACTTGTGTGGCAGATTAACACAACGTGGATTACTATTTTCGTTTTTAAGAGGGAAAATAACTTTCTTTTTATCATTTTGACAATGTTGTCAACAAAAGCATCAAGTAGTTGAAAAACAGTATTAATTTCGTACCTTTACATGCAAAATTGTTTGTATAGCAGTGCTCCGGTATCAGAAAGTTTTGTACCATTGTGTTGTTCTCATTGAGTTCCACAAGATCAATCAAAAAATCTTCGGCCCATATATCTTCGCCTCACCCAGATTTGTTTTAAATTTTGTGTGCTTTGCAGTGCCCAAAATGTTTTTGATTTTTGTTACATCTTCTTCATTTGATGTGTTTTGAAAAGGAACTCATTGCTCTCACTGTCGACATTTGAACTCAATATTTTCTACGTATAAGTGTTCGATATGTAAGTTTTAGTGCTGATCTCTGTATTCTTCACCAATTTTGTTTACAGCGGCCAATGCAGTAAACACTGAGCAGCGGAGCCAAAGATGTTTTAAAGATTTTGATTGATTGTTGAACATGACTCTGCATCCGGTCACAATTTGCATCCACCTATGTAATATTCGCATTCCGGGCCATGCCAAAAGGCCATAAATATTTCAAATTTAAATTAAATTGAAATTATACGTATGTTTGTCTGTTTTTTTTTTTTTTTTTTTTTTTGTTTGTAGTTTTGGTTATGTTGTAATGTTTTTGTTTTGTAATTGTAGAGGCTGTAAATTGTTTCTTCATCTTCAATTTCTGTCACTTTAAATAACAATAACAAAACTCGACCAGTAAGCAAGTATAATTTTAAATTTGTTGTAGACAAACTCTTATGGTTTAAATAATATGTTATTTCTCTATTGTATGTGTGGTTTGATACTAACAGTTTTAACTTGCATGTTGTTATGATGAATGAAATGACATTATTTAATATATGTTGATTGGAGAAAACAACCCACTGCAATGGATCTGAAAGACCTCGTGACGTTGTAGTGACAGATATTAAGCGTACTGAATTTTCTGCTGAAAGAAATTTGCTATAATCAATTTTAAAAACTGACTAACTTTTTAAAATCGGGGTAATGGGAGCTCCATTGGATTTCGGACATCATTGTTGAAATGCATTGGGTTCTTCTGTTGCAAGTACTGTACATCTTACACTGTTGAAAGTGAGGCATCATTTAAAAGCTCTTATTCGAAGAATAGTGATGTAACTCATGAATTTGGTTGACATTTTACTGCTGAAACCAATAGTATTACCTTAAAAATTCCTTCAGATTGGTGCTAGGAATCAAACTTATACTCTAGTTTCGTTAGTAGTGACATGGTTAAACATGTTGAGATTATTTGCTGTTTACATACATACACTGTCGAAATTCACGATTGTTGTCGAATTGCAGTTAGCATCGTATCTTTTTTATCCTAATATCTGTTGATGATACGAAATTTCAGAAGGAAAGTGGTGCGTGTAGAACAGTTTCGGTAGAACTGTCTTTTGTGTAGAACAGTTTCGGTAAGATAAACTTGCGACCTTGTAAAATTGAATAAGGTGTGCCTTGACGATTTCTTGAACAAGTATGATGTATGATAGAAAAGTTATTTGTCTTTGGAACGAGGCACATAAATGAGGTAGTAGCAATAAATCTCAGTTCATCTCTGCGACCTACCAAACCTAATTATTTTTCTATTTTTTAAGGAGAGTGTAAACGGTTTCAATGTAAAAAATAGCATTCAGATATTGAGTAGGTTGGTTGTAAACTGCAAGTCACTGAAATATTGTAAGAGCAATTCGTGAACTAAATAACCAAAAAGTAAATCTTTCATCATGCTATCAACGTATCTTCTTAGACTGAACGGATGGAATAAATAGACTATCATGCTAATAACCAGTTGCAACATTTATTGAAAAGAATGTTCCAGCGTTACTTCACAAGAATTACAACAACAGTATTTCTGAAGGACTTCCTCAACTCGGTGGTTAGTCAACATTGCATCAGTCTGGTAGAAAAGGTACTGATTCTGTTACCACTTTTTAAAATAATATATTGGTTTAATGTCTGGTGTCAAGGAAAATCCTCTGGGAGAAAATTAAAACTGTTGGGTCGTGTGTTAATGATAGAATGATAGAATATAACTTGCTTTCAGTATAAAACTTATTACGGCCTGATTTCAGTCTGGTTCAGCAGTGATCTTTTTCCTTCACAAACATTTAATTATATACTAGTAAAAGCATTAAATTTCAGATTTGTATAGAAGTTCTTTCTGATTGAGGCACTGTTGTGCAACACTTCTAAAAGTAGTCATCAATGATTCTACATTCCTATGTTCAGTACAAGAAGTTAATATTAGATTTCCAACGTAAGCAGTATTAGTCATGTCTAAAGAGGCTGTAAACAATGTGTGCAAAAAGTTATGCGAAAAGTCAGTCTTTCTGTAGAGTCTAACATTGATGTTGAAGATCATATAACTTTGGTTCTGAAAGATCTTACAGAAAACATATATGTCTCTGCAACAAATGACATGAAGCAACTTTACACTAACTTGTGTAACATTGAGACTACCGGATACAAATTGTCAACATGGAATTGGCAATGTGGATCCCATATTGACTATTCATAATTGTGGAAGGTTTTTCTACAGCAGTATCTCCTCAATGTTTGTTCGGAAAATCTTAATTCATCTCATGAAAATGCATCCGTTGAACTAGTTTTTATATTCATAAGAAGTGTCTTTTAGATCATTTGTATGAAGAATTTCTTGTCGCACCACGATGAGGTCAGAACTTTTTAATGTGTCTAGAAACAGTTGATTCCAAGAAAGTAATCAATACAGCAAGAAATACAGACGCTTTTATAAGGTTTGGAAGGAAGCTTTGATTTTTTTTTTTTTTTTAAACCTCTTTGATTGAAAACTCATTTAGGACCGGGTGGAAATTTTTCTTTTAAGTAGAAAAGTAAAACTCGCACAGAGAAACTAAATAGATGAACGCTGAATTACTCTCATGGTGGTCAAAACTTTTTTTTCTCATTTCGAGCTTCGGCGAAATTCGGATTTCCAGTCGAGGAAAATAAAGCCAAATTGAGAATTCATAGACATGAATTTGATCATATGTGAATCAGATATTTCTCGATAATTCCCGTTAGTTCTTTCAACGAAATTGGCACTTTATGTCAAGAGTACTTTTAGCAGATTACCACAGAGCGGGTACGTTTGTGTGTTATTTGTTGCGCATACACAATTCTTGCTGTTCTATCTTATTTGTCCCCCGTTCGGTACATCATGCAACACATTGTTCTTACTTAAAGTATTCCATATTATTTTCACTTTGTGTGATTCAGTATCTTTTCTCTTAAAAAAAAAAAAAAGATCCATTTTTCAGATTACAAAAAATGTTTACAAGTGACCATTGAGCGTAGATTTCCCTGATGGACTATAATTGATTGTATCTGATGATCATAATAAATCTATGGAATCTTGTGCACCATTTCGACAAATTATTCGCTGCAGTAATCTGGAAATATACTCTGGAAGTTTCCAAGTTACCAGCCGAGTGTTCTCTACCACTGAACTATAAACAAACAATGAAAATTCTTCATAAGGAAATAGAAGTGGAATAGTACGAAGAGAAGACACACTAGAATCTACTTTTCTTATATACACAATGTACTGGCTTAACTTTTTAATTGATGAATTCTGTTCAGATCTAATTAGGCTAGCTATACCGTCTAAGATTCCTCAGGTTCTGTTCTCAGTTCCACCAGACAGATTTTGTGAGAATACTGTTGAAAGAGAAATTAGGTGTGGTCGCATTTCTTTTTACCGGAATGTGTATTTGTTGAGGAACGTCAGCTCTCAAGATTTGCTGCTTTTTAGTCAGTAAGAAACAAAGTTTAGTTCCACTTCAAATTTTTGTAATGTCGTACCTAAAGAAAATCTCCACTAACGAATAGTCTCCACTGTTGTTTTAGTGTTTCAAATAGATTAAATGCATATTCCCTTAGTAATCTATACCTATTATTGGGTGTAATTGAATTATGTGTTTCAAAAATACTATTGTAAACATGTCTTTCCGAAGAAGTACTCTTTTTCATAGTATAATAGCGAGTCTGTTTGAATGTTAGTTTAACTCTTCGTGGGTATATTTTTCAGACTTTCAGCAACAGCTTTTCACTGCCGCCATACGCTGTTTTTGCTTCGTTTTCCAGTCATTACTATATCAAAGATTTTATAGACTGTGTGCTAATGACATTTCTAACTTTCGAGCCCGCTGTTTAATCGTAAATAACGTCATAGGTAGAAATTTTCTAAAATAATCAGGCAGGATCTAAAATTATATATTGAGAACAAACTGCTGCCGCAGAATAAACTGCATCGATCTAAAACAGGACCGTCGTACCTATTACCGCCAGATCTAATGATGATAAAGACAATTCAGCTGAAAATGGACGGAGATAAAGGATAGGTGTGAGGTATTACCGTGGAAAATGTTACAAAATCATGATTAGAAAAAGTTGTTTTCATAATGTTTCTAAGATTATGAAGAATGAGAGCTTGCAGAATTGTTTTGAAACTAGGATTGTGATTTAGTGAGAAAGGTAAATAAAAAATAATAATTTTTTTCAGATATGATTAAAGGTAAGAGTAGATTTGAAGTTGCAGAATTATGATATTTTCCATAATGTTAAGTTGAATAGAATGTAGAGAGTAGGTTATGCACTTGTATAATAGTTTCAAAGATGTTTTGTATTTGAATTGACCAATTTTCTGTAACGAACGAAGATACAATTGTGTAGCTGGCTTAAAGTTTGAGTGTTGTGTAGCAGAGAAGTTGTTAACACCCTACTTTTCCCCCTGATATATATATATATATATATATTGTCTTTTTTTTCCCTACCTGTGTAAATATCAGTGGGGTTTCATGGTTAGTTCTTTATCACCATTCCATTATTTAATCATATTATTTCGTTTTGAACTTTCAGACTGGAATATTCTTTTTCCCCGGTGCCTGCACTATGTAATTGAATGAAGTTAAACCTATATCACGGTTGGCTAATTTAATAGATTGATTGGCATACTATTAACTTACCTGAGCTGTCATCGTACAAAGTAAAACTCATTTGACTTCTGCTTAGGTTGTAAATGCGTTTACATAGTACACGAAAAACACATTAATAAAAATAAACATTTTTGAGTGAAGAATATAAAATAATGCTACTTGAGCTAGCAAACTGTAATAACACAAGAGGGCCTATAAAACAAAAACCTTTTCAAGATGTTACATGAAGTATTTCGGCATTATTCCAGTATTCATTAACTATTTATAAAGTTTCAACGAAACACGAGAAAAGTAAATTCCATTATTGTACAGTTTTTAGTGATGTCTCAGCTCTGAGAAATATTACAACGAACTGTTAGTTACCATTGTTTGGAATATTCAGCGTTAAATAATAATTGTATTATATTCATAAGCGTGTGTTACAGGAACGCATAAGATTTACTAGTATATTCTGTTTTAAGAGGACGTTGAATTCTCAAAGTAATTTGGTGAAGGAAATATGTAATAGCTCATATATTTCATATAAGTTCTTCATTGGAATGTGGGAACAGAGATATGAAGAAAATTTCAGAGTAGTAATTAACAAAAAATAAAATTAAAATTAATTTGGATATGCTAATAAATTAAAATTAATTTTAGACATGCAAATTTTTCTGGATTCAGCATCACATATAGAATATAAATAGTTTATATTATAACATTAGCATGTCATACTAAAATATAACCAGTAACCTTTGGTTCTTTTTGTCATCTTATTTTTCTTTCTTAAACAAAAAGAACATTTTCCACCTGTAAGTAGTCCTGATTCTGTCATAGACATATACGATCACACCGTCATATTTCCCTTTATTTAAATATTAAAAATTATTATTATTCCCGCGTAAAATATACTTGATGTACGTACGTACAACCTTGTATAAAATAAAAATGATCAACGAAAAATATGAAATCTCTGCTGACAACTTATTCATTAAGTAGTTCAGCATTAATGTGTACCGTGTTTGTTTATTCAGTTAGTGTGAAGTACTAGTTCTGTAATGATTTAACCAACATCAGAAAGAATAACATAGAATTTTTGGGTTTCACGTTTGCCTTGTAAGTTGTTGCATATACTTCGTAATTAAAACAATTACAATTTGTTCTCATTATAATTAGTTGATCATATTACACATACAAGTATTTGGTTTTATTTTTCTCGCTTTTATTTAAGGGAGTGCATGGTAGCATTAACAGAAAACTATTTTGATCAGTAGAGGTACAAATATTGTTTTTCTATCTGTACGATCTATATGATGATAAGAATTTTTTTATCGCTTCGCCGTAGACACATTTTTATTACTAGATGTTTCAAACATACTGCTTCCTTTTAGTTTTGTTATTCACATAGACAGCTTATTAGACACCAGTTTCCTACCAGAATCAACACAGACCTACAAACTGATTGTGTAGTTTACAGTTCTTTCTTCTTCTTTCTAACATGTACTTCAGAGTTAACACTGATATGAATACTAAGACAGTTTAATATGATACTTCTTCCCTCTTCATGTAAACTGTTAGTTTCATTGTCATTATTTTTGCTTGTATATAAACGTATGTAGTTAACAGATTTTATAAGAAAAAGATAAGTTACGTTTGTTTTGATTTACTGTTACGAGGTTCCATAACTCTACCTAACCTTGTAGAAATTTCGTTTCTCTTATCTTTCTTTCTATAAAATCTTTTCTTTATTCTTATGAAAATATAAGGAATATGAATGCATTTCTGTATGCTGACATCACTGAATGTATATTTCTGTTAAATGAGATTTAAATCAAACCTCAATAGTTTCAAGAAATCTGAAGGTAAGTAAGGCAAAAAGCTCTATAAAACTTGTTTATGTAATACTCACAAGGTTGTAAGGATGTGTGTATAGAATGTCTTCTATATTTGATTGTCTCAAGGTTCGAACTTGCATCTCTTCTGGTCGGGTGTAGTAGACTAATCTCTATATATAGTAAATCTGTCTTCTACTGGAAGTGATAACTTACAATGTCGGTTAACACAAAACATTCATACATTTAATACATAGTCTTACGACTACGCGAAATATGGGTAAAACTTTGGTTGCAGCTTGAGTTCTAACATAGCTTTATATATTCTAAACTGCAACTTAAATTACAATTAAACTACATTATACAAGTTAATTAATTACATTAACAAATAAATAGTAACATTAACAAAACTTTAAAACACAACAGACAAACATTTGGGGATATTTTTATATTATTCTTTCTATACAGTGAAACAGGACAGGATACCTTCAAACACGCCATAATTGTTGAATTACGGTAATATGTGCCCCATCTGTATCTGGGGAGATCCGAATGCAGGAGCTTCATCTAGTACAATAGCCAACATCTGAATTATACTTGACAAGTGACAGTAATGTATGATGATAGTTCGTGATACTCTAGCAACGGTTACTTAAGATACATTTGTTTTGTTATAATAATGTATTAAAACTTATATTATTATTGTCACGTCCATTGATAATGTATATGAGACCCTTGCAAATTTCAGTGTCAAATGGTTATCACACTTGCTTCAAGTCGATCAAGTATCTCTTAAAGTCAACAAATTATTCGAAATCTGTAACGTACGTGGCAGAAAATTATAAAAATATTCCATATCCGTAAATATATGTGTTTGTTGGTCATTTCTTTCTCTCTTAATTTGAAAAAGGCATTATTTTACTATTTATCATTTTAGGCATATATATATATATATATATATATATAATATGCTTTAATTTTCGTATTTTAAATATATTGCATGAATAAATTTTCACGATGATATCAACATCTTGAAAGGTATTTATTCGTGAAGAGCATTTTCTAGCAACTTCCTTGTCAGATAATTAATCTATGTATTGAAGAAGACATGATGGATTTCTGGCCATCGAGAATACTAGTAAGAGTAGTCTGGCAGTTGTTTATAAATTATAACAGAATGGAATATATTGTAATAGTAGACTGTATGTCCGGAAATAAATCCTAATATTCTGAAGGAATGTGAGAAATGTTTTAGAAGAATGAATAAGTACCATTATAAAGTATAGTAAGAGCTACAGGTTTCTAGACTATATATTATTGTTAAGTTATACGGTATCTACTTTGTGTAGGAATGTATACGGAAACTATTAAGTGCAGAAGAAAGTCAATACGAAAGTAAAGATATAGTTCATAATTGAGAATTCTTGTGCGGTCGAGAGACTGTCGTAATCAATACTAATTATCCTGGACCTCACCATTATAAGTATTAGGCTAATTTGTTACTACTCTGACTGTTAGAAATCACCGATATTTTATATCTGTAATCCAGCTTAATCACTTTGAATCTAATTATTGTCTCTAGAATTGAAAAATTATTATTGATTTATTCCAAAGTTACAATGGCTATGGTAGCTGGTTAATGTTCATAATATTAATTATAGTAGATTGAATATAAGAACACATGTATAAGGATGATAACTCAGTGTAGCATTAATCTTTTTTGGGGGGAAATCAACCGGTAAGAGGAAACTAAGAGAATGAAAGAAATAGAGAGAGAGACAGACAGACAGACAGACAGACAGAGAGGGTGGGGGGGTGGGGAGTTACATTGCTCATTACGCAACATTTCAGAGGGAACTGAAGTTAAACTTTTATTAACACTATTTGGGTCATACGTACATGCTAATTTCAAAGAGAAAGCTGCATCTAGTATCTTCACAACGCTAATATTGTTGAAACCGCATTACGGGACCCAAAGTCAAGTGGTGGCACAGAAAGATTTGTATTGCACAAAATGAAATAAAGTAGAGGACAAGCAATTGCACATTATGTTAATACATTTAAAGCACGAGAAAACTAGTATCAGTTGAGATATTTTTACAATTAATACATTATATAACTTACGTACGACATCTGCTCAGACAGTACATAAAAAAAGAAGAAAAAAAATATTATTCTCTGAGTCCCCTGTAACACTTGAATTAGTCAGACATTGCAAGACGATTGGTTGATAAAGATGCACACTAGTGCAAGAGAACAATTTAGTTAGTGCTTCACATGTAGACAAGGCTTTAACATTCTTTTGATTCTACGTATCAAAACAGCTCGTAAGGGCGACATTTAACACGGTATCATTACAAAATGCGGACGTCATCGTTCTTATACCAACTGTCCCATGTGTAATACGGGTCATTCCATTTAAAATGATCCAGTATTCGTTCAGTTGATTGCTCGACCATTTTAATTTTGTACAATTTTTGTGTGTATTACTAGTTTAAAACCAGAAATGATTTTTCCCTACTTCGCTTCGTTCGGCTGTGGCTAACATATTTGTGTCATGGTGCGCACCGAATTTTCTCAGTATGCAGGCATTTACGAAAACCTCATTTTCTCACGCCAGGTGAGTCGTAGCTTTGTGGATTAAAAACAATTGGACTCAGCATACTACAGGCTATTGTAAGTGTTAACATGGCTCCCCTACTACTCCATGTTTTATCTCTAATGTGGGTTCCAAAATTCTGTTGGACAATTGACAAAATTACAGTTTCAGGATAACTTGTATACAGAAGAGATTCTTTCTGTGGTTTGAAAATCTGTTTGGGGGCACACCGAGTATTGTATTCAATGCCTACAAAATTTTAAGCCTGAAACTTATTTCATTTCTGCAGGATTAACCACCGAAGACTACTATCAAGAAATATTATATCTCTATGCATAAACCATTCCAACATTAAGAGCCGTAGATCCTTTTCAGCGATGATGATCATCCAAAAACCTATATTTATTTCACATAATCAACTCTTACATGTAGAAGACCTCAAGCACACATTCACTATATAGATATGACACTATCTTAAGACAAACTTCGATATTCACCAATCTAAAACACGTAATTCATCACATTACAAAACAATCAATATTAAAAACGTTCAATCAGCCTTCAAACAATCAACTGAATTAAAATTCAAAACAACAATCAGCTTTTTAAAATATTTTTTTTTAAAATATAAAAACATTATTCAATTAACAATAGATCTAAACTATTCGATGTTGCCATGACCCTCAATTCGTGCAGTCTTGCACTTTCTATACTGTGGAGGTTTTAACATATGATTTTGTAATATTATACCAAAGTTTGGAGTTGAAAATCTCAGTTAGAGGGCCAGGTAGGAATCTGAAATTTTCACAGACACTAGTCCTGTACGGTAGTATTATGCTGCAAAAATGTAGACTTTGAGATTCCACTACTAACAGTTAAAACAACTATATATGTAGAAAAAAAAAGAAACACTTAGATTCCAGCATCCTGAGAAGAGAATACATGCCATATAACATGCCAAACTATATATAACATCATAAAACAAGGTAGAGAAAAGTGCTTACAAATCACAATTCCAAGACAGGTGTATATACAAAATAAGAATGCGGCAATGTTTCGCCAAAGGCGTGTTCACATAATAGGAGAGGGCAAGTCACCAACTATGTACAAAATTTCGAAAAGCATTTTACACTTCTAGTATTTTATACTCTAAACTTTTATCAATTCTCTTTTCAGTGTGTTGGAATAAAACGAGTTTTTTATTTATTTATATTTACAAATAAAGTTGTTGTAACTCTGTTAAGGGTGGAATCTCAAAGTCCACGTTTTTGCACCATAACACTACCCTACAGGACTAGTATCTGTGAAAGTTTCAGAGTCCTACTTGGTTCCCCACTAGAGATTTTCAACTCCAAACTTTGGTATAATATTAGAAAATCATATGTTTTAGCCTCCACAGGAAATAAGTCTCAGGCTTAAAATTTTGTAGGCATTGAATACAGTACTCGGTGTGCCCCCAAACAGATTTTCAAACCACAGAAAGAATCCTTTCTATATAGAAAGTTTGGACATTGTCCAACAGCATTTTGGAACACACATTAGTTACAACATGGAGTAGTAGGGGAGCCATGTTAACATTTACAATAGCCTGTAGCATACTGAGTCCAATTGCTTTTAATCCAAGAAACTACGACTTACCTGGACTGAGAAACTGAGGTTTTCGTAAATGCCTGCATACTTAGAATTTGGTGTGCACCATGACACAAATATGGCCGCCTTAGCCGAACGAAGTGACATAGGAAAAAAACATTTGTGGTTTTGAAGTACCACTACATAAGGGTACTCGCACACCAAACATTTTTTTTAAAAACTGAGATAGTCGAGCGACCAGTGCTGAACCACTTACAATGGAGTGACCCATAGGTCCAGTAAACTTCTTGAAAGTCAAAATCTTTGGAAAACCATGTATTTCTAAAAACAGAAAGGTTCAACCTCAAAAGATCGAAATTGAAGCACCTACAGATCAACTTGATAACACGCCTGTCAGATATGTCTCTCGAAGATATTTTTTTAAACACTGTAACATCAGATGACAAGACTATGGAATCATCAGAGCCATGTGTGTTTTCATCCAAAATGCCCTTGTGCAGTGGATACTGCAAGTCCATTGAACATGGTAGACTTGCGTTAGGAAAACTTATTAAATTTGATTTTTCTATATAGCATATGACTGTAAGCATGTGACGTTAACGTTTGCAAATGGAATCCAAATGACAGTACAG
>JAGDQP010014780.1:0-31406 GCA_022664845.1 Lepisma saccharinum | reverse complement strand
GTACAGGCAACATTATATTACCTATGGACATTAATGAATATGAGTATCTTAACATTTCATGTAGGGAAAAATAACTTACTTTATCCAATATTAGAAAAATCAGCACTATATCATACGGGGCAACTGGAGAACTTTTTCACTCAAATTAATGCATACAGACAGTTCTCGATAGTGACTTATCAGCAGTAACAACAGCAACAAAGGAAGAAGTAGTAGAGAAAAGAAGAGTTTTCACAGGAGGTATGGGCAGGAATTAAATTCTAAGCTGATCGGTGGGAGGGATCTCATCCAAATATCGTTTTGGTGCTTTCTTTAGCTTCATCTGGACTTAATACTTACTTACATATTTGTAACGTTGTAAGCTGAAAAATGCATGCTTTATGGTATCTAATAACTTGAATTTATGGTGGCAACTGTTTTCATATTTAAGATGGTATTTACTGTATATATTTACATGGTTCACTTTACTTTATAGGTCGCAAAAAAATAAACAAATAAATAAATTTACAGGAGAAACGCCTGGTCAGCGTGGGAGCAGTAAACCAACTTCTCCCTCCCGGAGGGAAGTGGGGTGTCATCCAGTAGTGGATTGAATATGGCTGTGAATTATTATTATTATACAGGAGAAATGTAATATATGCAACGTTTGTAGAAGTGTTGAAATGCAAAGATATAACCACGTTTTGAGTCATTTAAGTGTGAAATAAGAGTGAAAGAACGAAAGGTACTAGGGACTATTTAGTTTCTTGCACGTTGAGACCAAACACGAACAGTGTGTTTTAAACACATCGCGTATAGTGAAAAAATCTCGAACCTGACTTCAACTAACCCATCTTCGCTTGCTCGAGATACTTTCCGTATTTGTTGTGGCAAAATGCCTGTCATTTGTAACACGAAGTGTCGCCAAAAGCATGCTCCGCATGGGGTCATGCTTGTTATGTATTCGTCAATTCGAGTGCGTATTTAACAAAATGGTAATGACATATAGCTTTTCGTAACACTTTGGATTGCTGGTTATCACTAGCTGTTTATAGAAGTGTCTGTAGTAGACCCCTAATCATTTGCAAGGGAATAAGTGGTATAGAGGATACATATGGTTCAATAGCTGGCGGGAGCTACAGACCATAAAGTAAAGTATATCCTTTATACATAGTTGTAATATATGTATGAAAGGATATGATGGGTTTCTGACAAGTGCCATCGATTCGTAATTGGCCAAATATTACCCCATAATTGTCGACAGATATATTGTGTGCATAGTATAATATGTAGAAACACAAGATCCATGGCATGCGATAAAAGTGGTGGGTGAGCACCAGCCTAGAAAATCGGTGGGTGGACGTAGCCTTCCCGAGTCCACCCTGAATTTAACCCCTGGGTATGGGCCATTTAAAATATACGAACGTTATTACGTAGGCGATTGAAGATTTGCAATGATAATTGAAAATGAAATTATACGAAATAAGTAAAAATAGATCCGTGAAGAAAAAGTTAAGGGTCGTTAATGGATCTGTTGAGAACTGCAGTTCCAGTCAAGAAGAATTCGGTAACCAAAGGAAGAATTGTACAGTAAATGAAGGTGCATGGAAGCGGGAGACCAAAGGTTTCAACTGTAGTTTCAATAAGGAAAAAAACTACGATCTCTAGTAAATAATTGTGACAGGAATGAAGAAAGCGTGGATCAAGCAAAATGTAAAACGAATAAAAATGTGAGAAAGGTAATACGAGTGAGGTAGAATTGCCGTATATAGATAGTTACGAATATTCAAGTCAGTCAGGAGAGTTTTCTTCATGTCTCATACAGATTTTATGGACGAAAATAATTTAACATCTTTGGACGAAACACTAACCATCGAAATAACAGAATATTACAACGAATCTTTATTAAATAAAAGAATCAAAGATAGAAGTAGGACATTAAAATTATTACAAACATTTGACGATTGAGAATAATAGTGACCGTAGTCTGACAGTTACTTATTACAAAATGGAATGGATTGTAATAGTGGACCTATCCTGAAGTAATGGAATGCTACTACTACTAATAATAATAATAGTGGACTTTGTGTCCTGAGAGTATATTAGGTACGTTTCAGAAAATATGAATTACCAAATACGAAGTATAATAGGAGCTACAGGTGGATATTACTGGTTTCTGTTGTATATTAGTTTTAGCATGTACACTAAGTTTTTTTTTTTCAGCGGCTATTTTCCATGAATCTGAATTCGAGAAGTTGCACAACATAGCAAAAATGGACCAATATATAATAAATCACAGCCATATTGAATCCACTAGTGGTATATATATATATATATACATCACAGATTAACTTCAAATCTTCATATAATATTGGCGCATTATCGTCCATTGCTTAAACTTTTCGAACTTACAAATTTGTCATCGTTTTTTGTTTTTTTTCCATGGATCTTAGATTATTGGGAATGGAATCTTAGGAATGGAATGTATACGGAAACTAGTAAGTGCCGAAAGAGCCAATGCAAAAACAAAGATTTATGAATGAGTGTTCTTGTATTGAATTTATTTTAAGGCCTTTAGGCAATTATGGCTCAGGCCGTATGGATGATGATGGGATGAATTGGTGGAATGATGAAAATGGGAGGAAACGGGAGCACCCCGAGAAAACCCACGCACACGGTGTTTGTCCACCATAAAGCCCACATGGCATGAGCAGGGATCGATCCGACGACCCCTATCACAAGAGGTGAGCGCTCTACCAACTGACCCACGAGTGTTCTTGTGCAGTCGAGATTCTGTAAGAATTAAATCATTCTTGGTTTTACAATTATAAATATTAAATTAATTGGTTACCACTCGTACTTACAGGTAAATAGATTTTTTAAGTAATTGTTGACTTCATCCCGTCATAATTATACAATTGCAATGGTTTTTAAAATCCACAAACATCCATGCCCCAGGCGGTAGCACTATTAAAAATCACCACTATCGAATTTCTGTAGTCAAACCAAATCAGGTTTTGGATTCTAATAGCTGCATTTAAAAGAAAATAATTAGCAGTGATTAGGTCCAAACTTACTCTTTTTTTCGAAGTTTAATTATAGTATTAGTTTTTCTTTGGAACAAGTTGCCCCGATGTGTGGTGTTTTAACCAGTAGTAAAGTAAACAGATTATTTTAACCGTGCTTAACTTAAGATATCTACCTTTAATGCTGTTTAGATGATTTGAACATTAGTGTCAATTCAAATATAAATGCGACATTGTTTTCGTGATCCAAGTAGACCAAATATCAAAATTAGAATGAACGCTTTGGTCACCTGTAAATTAAATGACAAAATAATAAAAGATATAATGGGAGATTAAAAAGTGAAACAATTCAATTTGAAATATTAAGTAAGTAACATGTGAAGATCAGGTATAGATAGTATTTTGAAGTTTAAGTTGTTAGATGTAAAATATATGTTCATAACAAAGAGAAAATATTCAACATATAGACTTTGACCAAACATCATGAAATATATTGAAAGGCGACAGATTAATATTCAGTGTAAAAGATTTGCATTATTCTTGACTTTCGTTCTATGAAAAGCTGGTTCCTGTATAATTGGTGAAATATTTGATGATCCTGTTTTACCAAATAGTCAACAAATTGCAGATCAGTGCCAACAAATTATGAGAGCAATAACAGAACATATAATTATGTAAAAGCAAAATAGTGTAGTTATGAAAGTTTGTCAGGTGCTTTGATCCAAGGATGTTTTTTGATCCGATCAATAAAAACTGAACTGAACTATATAATGAAAGAGTTGCGAATAACAGAGATTTATCCAGCAGAAATAAGTAATGTACTATAAAACATTTCATATAGTATGGATAGCTGCATTTGGAGTATTTGGTAAAATTGTTTTAGGGTATATACGTCCGATATGTTGGAAGATGAGTTTCATTAAAATACGATGTATTCATTATTAGTATTTCAACTGGGGTCCATTTTAGATGTCACCCCAACTAGACAGAATGGACTATACTTTATCTGAACGGCCATTTCGAGTTGTGATTTCACGTAAGCTTACGTAAACGTTTCACGTAAACAATTTCGGATTATATTCAGTCATTAAAACTCCAAGCTAGTAAGTGTCAATTTGGGAAATTTTTAGACGAAGCTTTAGTTGACCGATTGGTATTGGGAGTCCGTGATGTGAACATACGAAAGAAATTATTAGCTAGAGACAAATTAGATTTTGACAAAGCCACATTCATCGCACTACAACATGAACTAATCGAACATGATAGTGCGCAACTTTCACACAGGTTGAGTTTGTCAGATGGTTTATTTAGGCAGGTAAATAAGTTTGGTTCGAGGGAAACAAGTAGAAGTACTGGTCAATGTGAGCGCGCAGGTAAAAACAACGATACACGGTTAATTCGTAAATGTTACTATTGTACCTTATCTCACCTAAGGGGCAAATGTCCTGTGTTTGACAAATTTTGCGATTCTTGCCATACAAAAGGGCATTTCAGGAAATGCTGCCATCAGGTTACAAGGTGGAAAAATAAACACCGACGAGGAGTACTCACAACAAAAAGAAGCTCCTAATGACTAAGGTTTCGGAATAAACGATATCTGGCTACTTAGTCTGGAATCGCGACAATCATGTCAGTATTCACCAGCTTCGATGACGCGACTTAATATCCAAAATAAGACAATGTATGCTGTGGTGGATTCGGGATGTGAATTGAACATTATGAGTAAGAGTATTCTTGAGAGTTTAGGTCTACAAATTGTATATTTAGATATACCTAAAGTTATATATGCAATCAACAATTCACAATTAGAACTTGTTGGAAAGGTAGTGGTACGGTACCTTGTATTTTCAAATCTTCACAATATTTTGTGGAATGGTGGATTTCAAGCAATGACATACAGAACATGATTTTGGGCCGAACAGGTATGGACCAGCTCTTTGGGCGATGGCGTGCCAGGTTACATTGGAATGATAAACTTATAAAATATACAAACAATATTCAGAAAACATCTACGAGTTCTGGTTCAAACGGGAGCTTGAAACCGAAAGTTTCAACAATCGCATACTCACCATTAAAAGTAAACCACCCATTTGACCAATTATGCTCACAAGTTCAAATGTTGACTCAACAATTAGAAAACATAAAACTACAAGTATGACAACAGGCGATATTGCTACAAAAAAATAATCCTGAAGTGTTTCTAAACCAACCATTTGTGAAGCGGAATGAAACTGAATTAGAACTGTTCGAGGAAATCATTCCAATGGTGATGACCGAAAACTCACAATCAGAACTAAATGAGGAAGGTAATCCGACAGAAAGAGCAGAAATCAGATTAAACGAGGAAACTTTTTCAACGGAAAACTCAATAAATCAATACGATAACATGAATTTAAGGTTAGGAATAGTTACGCCCGAGATTTAAGTAAATACAGGCAAAGTAATTACTAACAGTGAAGAGACAGTGCAATCTAGAAAAACTTAAAAACATCGAAACAGTTAATCGTCAAAAAGATATCGATGATGTATTACGAGAGGCTGGATTTGGAACAGTTTTGAATCACCATGCGGTAGTGGTGCAGAAGCCTATTTGGAGCGTATGGTTAGAGCGTGGTTTTGAGCGAGAAGTGGTGGAAAATGCAAAGAAACTGATTGATGCATTAGAACTTTTGCGCAATTAATGTAATGTTATGGAACTAACTGACATCAGTGTCTACTGATGTCAAAGAGTTATTATTCATGTAATATCATCGCATGAAATTCTGTATAGATTTGTAATTTATTATGAGTTGTATGTATTGTTATGCTTTTTATGTAGTATGTATGAAAGAATGAGTGATGATTTACAGATGAATTATGAGTGTGAAAGGAATGAATTAATGCATTGATATTATGGTTATGTTAACATGTTAAGATGTACTTAGGTTAAGTTATTTTGTTTATGTACCATATAGAGCACTGTGTAAAAAAAAGAAAGGGAGAGTGAAGTTAGATGTAAAATGTATGTTCATAACAACGAGAAAATATTCAACATATAGACTTTGACCAAACATCATGGAATATATTGAAAGGCGACAGATTAGTATTCTGTGTAAAAGATTTGCATTATTCTTGACTTTCGTTCTATGAAAAGCTGGTTCCTGTATAATGAAGGAGTTGACAATTAGTAAATGGCGAATAACAGAGATCTATCCAGCAGAAATAAGCAATGTACTATAAAACATTTCATATAGTATGGATAGCTGCGTTTGGAGTATTTGTTAAAATTGTTTTAGGGTATATGTTAGATATGTCGTTTCGATTATGTCGATATATGCAACACGCATGATAATATCAACTAGTATGGTAAATATTGTCTACTGTTCCACCTATTTAAGTGAACTAACCAATATTGCATATCAGAAATATATGTCCGATATCTTGGAAGATGAGTTTCATTAAAATACGATGTTTTCACTATTAGTATTTCAACTGGGGTCCATTTTAAATGTCACCCCAACTAGACAGAATGAACTATACTTTATCTGAACGGCCATTTCGAGTTGTGATTTCACGTAAGCTTATTGTTCAACAAATTAAGGTCTACTAGATGTGTGTAACCCACGCATTTCAGAATAATAACCATAATAATAGTTGAACAGTTGTGGTACCTAGTGTAGCAGATAAGGTCAGTTAATATCCTGTTCTATACATTATTCAACAACGTGAAACATACTTTGGCTTTCGAACTTGTTACTTGAAAAGTATAATGAATGTGACATAATTGAGTGACCTGTATGTATCTGTAGTTCAGCAGATATTACGAAGCATTGTGTTCTTAATCTCTCACGATTTACCTTTATTCTCTGAAAACGAGATATTGCTGAAAATTCTTCCAGTTCAGAAATCTGTAGTTTAAGTGCATTCTTTTCCTATTGGAGTACACTCGTAAATATAGAATTTTATGGCCACCTATCTCTCTTTCTTTATTTCTTTCGTATTTTTTTTCTACTCCACTTTTCCTAAAGCCATACTTACTGAAAATATCACGTGACGAGGATCACATCTTTGTATGCCTGACTATCCTCACAAATTGACAAAATGCGATAAAAATACACACTTTCATATCACTAACTTGCATGATCAGGTGTTAAAGATCTTTGGAAGAAGCAAGAGAATCACATAAGTCTTATCAACCTGTTCAGAACACTGACTCCTTAAAAACGCATGTAGCAAGACAAAAGATGATTGAGAAGGAATGAGAACTGGACAAATAGACAGAAATTTACTGTCAATCAACTTCTCATTCTTTTCTAATTTCCTTGTCCCTGACTATGTTTATTTTTAAGAAGTCAGTGCTCTGAATAAATTGACAAGAATTATCTGATTGAATTTGAAGCAGCATTTAAGTATTGATTTCAATTTGGATATGTAAAGAATCGAAAATGAAGGTTCTATTTCAGTCTTAACCTCATCTTTCATTTCGCTCTGCAATAACTATAGAAAGATAAGTTTATCAGAGTAAACTCATTAGAATAAATTCAGTTATCTCCATATAAGAGGGTTAAAGATTTTGTAACATTCTTCGTTTCATGTGCTTATTCTTTACGTTACAGGCAGCGAAGTCTCTCTCTCTTTTTGTTTCTCGTAACCGACTCCCTTTTCCCTCCTCTCTGTCTCTCTTGTTACATTTAGACATTTCGTAACACATTACAAATTACTTCTATATTCCATTGAAAAAGATCTTACGTATTTTAAAATTTATCAGACATTCCTTTTCACTTTTCACTCACAACTTTCTCTCTTTACTGAGAATGTCTTTCGTTGTGTGATATTTCTTTCGTCCCCTTTTATCAAAAGATCCTTCATCATAGCGGCACAATGTCTAGACCTACTTTTTTTTCTGTTTCGGATGTTACTTAAGTAATTAAGGTATCTCAGAATGGAAATTATGGTGTATTTAGGTTACCTATATCAGTTTTGAGTAATGGGTTCGTAATAATCGTCTTATTCAGGTGCCTGGACAGGTCCAAATTTGAATTAGAAAACTGGGCATTTCTAATTCAAAACTTGGCATGTTCCTTAACTCTGGTCGTCAGGTTGCGTTTGATAGATCTTATATACGTTTCATCACATTTACATGTGATTTCATAAACACCAGAAGACTCCTTATAATAACCTTGTAATCGGTAAAAGACTTGTCGATAGTTTTAGGAGGGCAGAGAGGGAATGGTCTGAAAATACGCTTACGATTAAGTGTAGGTTTTGGGGAAGTTGAGACTTTACCATTCTTTATCTACTGGAGTACATCTTTTCCTGTTTTGTACTGAATTTTGGCATTCCTGTAGATTTTCTTCTGTAACTATTTTTGGTGCGTGTGAGAATGATGTATTTAGTTTCTTTATTCAGATCTTGTCTGTTGGAACACAACTTGTATTCGCAGAGGAGGACTCTCAATTTAATTTCTTATTTAAATTCTCAGTTGAATTAAAACTCGTATCTGGAAAAGAGCAACAAAGCCAAATAAACTTTCTAAACGTATCCATCACAAGTGTCAATAAATTGTACACTTTTGTTTATAGAAAACCTACTTCTGCCAATATTTACATAAAAGGCATATTAACGCACTAAGAAAAAATGTACTATCAAAAATACATACCTTAAATATTAATAATATTTAAGGTAACAATTTTTTATAATATTTACATACATCAGAATTCTTGTCATTCATACACCTCTAAATATAACATCTGGAATATTTTCTTTATCTACTCATCATATTGATCCATTCGTCTTCTGGTTGAGATAGAGATTAATAATGGATCCATTGTAGCCTAATGTATAAAGTTATATTTGCTGGTGTAAGTGGTAGGGGCTCCATAGTCTAGTGGTTAGAGCGTTGGACTCATGTCCGCGTGGTACCGGGTTCAATTCCCAGCTGGAGTCCCACTTTTCAGCGTCCACCCAGCGTCGTGAGGAAAACTGGGGAATCACGTGAATAAAGACGTGACGAGCGGACTCTGTGTGGACGTCACTCAGGTGGATGCAGTTCCACCAAGCGCGGACAGATGGCGTTGGTGCAGGCTCAGGACCTATCGGTTTGTAACGCCGGTAGTAGTTGTTGTTTTGTGTAATTGGTAAAATACATTTACTGGGCCAATAACTAATTAGGTTGAATGAAGTTTTGTTCTTGACTGAGCATATCCCAGATATTTAGACCTCCTTTAAGCACGGCGTTTCTCTCACGCGACTAGAAGTCAGCATAAACCATCCGTTCTGTAAAACAATGGAAGCAAATGAGTGCTTTTATGCACCCGCGGCGAAATTTTCTGCCGTCGTATCTAGAGAACACGCTGTTTCAGTGGGATTTTGTTTATGTAAACACTGTGGTAGTATTTTTCAGCAGAAGTGTTGTCAGGCGATCTTAAGTCCAGTTGCTCAGAGGTTTCCCTATCGCATGCAAAAAACACTACCCACCTACTTTTTATTTTTTTTCTTTGACCCTTCTGCACTTCGCGACACACAGTAGTGCATAAAAAGGTACAAAAGAAAACGGCTTGCAGCCTGAGCCTTGCTGCTCGCCACAAAACACTGTAGGAGTCTAATTGCTTTTATGTCTAAGAAGAGCTTAAAACAGTCCTGATATACGTATTGCATGAAGGTTAAAATTTTTACCTTCGACAGCCTTCTAACAGCGGTATGAAGGAACCATAGCGAACAGAACAGAAGATTTCATCCCAATCAATGGGTAGTTCAAATTTCGTTAAACACTGTTTAGCTTTTTCTTTCTTTCAGTTTGACTAATCATTTTATTAGTCTTTAACTTCTTACCTACTTGACGTTCGTGATATAACCTCCAATTTTTTAATATACATACACTAATGTCATGACGTTTCGTAGGAGGTTCATCGCCTACATCTTTCTTTACGAGTTATCGCGATACGATTTAATTCCAAACATTTCCATCTTGTTATCCATCATGAATCGCTGAGACTGTTTCTTTTTCTTTCAAGTTCTGTTAATTTTACTTCCATGTGCATTATGTAATATTTTCGTATTGTTTCTAATTCTGTTTATCCATATTTCTTGTGCTAGTGTTTTTTTTTTTTTCAGTTGGGTTTATTATTTAGCTTCCTCTGAGGTTTTTTTGTACCTTACTCCGTTCATGTTTAGTTTCAGTTTCTTGAACAACAACTTTTAATGGTCCATTTATTCTCATTTCTTTTCTTCTTTTTATCCAGCTGTCTCAGTTTCGTCCTAAAGACAATGTTTAAATGCTTCTTTTCTGTTATAGTTTACTTTAACAGGCCATCCACCAGTTATGAAAACCTTAAAGAAGCGGTTAAATTTTGCATCAGATAATGATTCTTTTTCCCTACAGCGTAATATTAAGTTCGAAATTTCCTGCAGTCTTCCTTCTTGTCATCTATTCGCACGTCCACGATAATATTACAAATCAAAATAGTCTAAATTTCTGTTACAGTGCTTTTGTGTATTTTTAACTATGGAGTGTCCCACCTAACAAGTAAGTATTAAAACTGACTTTATTACCTTCTGCTCTTGATTCTTTTTTCTTTATAATAATATTACTATTATTAAAGAGTGGATAGTATGTAACTGGACCTGGGATAGAACCCGGGACCTTTGGGTTACCGTCCCAGTGAGCTACCGAGTCGACCCATTCCTCTTTAATATTAATGGTATCTGTACCTACAGAGGCTTGGTGTACAGAAAAAATCGGAAGTTGCCTCCATTTCAACTTTTGAAAATTGTTCTTTATAGTTTGTATATTTTTAGTATGATTCAGTCCTCCCTTGTTAA
Source organism: Lepisma saccharinum (assembly GCA_022664845.1). NCBI lineage: Eukaryota > Metazoa > Arthropoda > Insecta > Zygentoma > Lepismatidae > Lepisma > Lepisma saccharinum. Next base: position 20,601 of record JAGDQP010014780.1, on the reverse strand, counting down.
TTTCTTTAGGTTAAATTCCATCCTTTCTGTATTAATTTTTTGTTCATTCAAGTGTAGACGTATTTTTATTTTAAATTGTGATTATAGAGGAGGTTGTCATGTTGTGTTCTTATAATATTCCAATAGATTTCTTATAATCGTAATTAATCAGTGGATTGTTTTTTTGTTGTTTTTTTTTTTCAATTAATTGGTTCTCTTATTTTTGCTTTTGTAATTACTAAGTCGTGTAATTCCATCACCCATTAATTACTTTGCACAGAAGTCAACCCCAACTTAGGTCTTGTATTTCAATTTTACACTTCTTCTGCAACAACATTTCAGCAGATCAGCCGTCGTGTTTATTTATCTCACTACATCTATAATAATTCCAACCCTCGGTTCAGATAAGATAAAATGGGTGGTAATAGTACTATGACTCATGTTCAGAGGTGAGTATGTATTGTGTGAATATGTTTTTATTCTCACTTAATTATATTAAATATGGTGATAATGTAAAATCTGAAATTGGTATTTTCGATAATATAATGAACATCGTATTCTGCTGCTAAGTCTTGCTTAACAATCTTTATACTACGTAACAACTTTCGTTATCAAACCGTTTCATAAATGGAATATTTTGTCGTAGGCGCAAGAACGGCATGGCTCGGCTGAAGACAGAATACAACGTTTAGAAGCTCAAGTTGAAGAAAAGAATGCAGAACTTCTCCGACTGAATCAACGGTTAAAGATGAACGAAGAACATAATACTAGACTCTCAAGCACTGTAGATAAACTCCTGTCAGGTAAAGTTCTCTTTTAATTTTTCTGTTATGTGAAACACTAGTTATAATTCTTTTCTTACCTGTTTTCCTGCGTTTCCAGAAAGGCTACTCTTTATCCAATACTTTAGTTGTTTATCATGCCACGTTGATCAGAAAACGATTCCTTCTACTCACTCATCTTCCTTCCCTCGATAAGTGAACGAGTTTTAATAATGGCGAAAGTCTTTTAGTATGTGTATTTGTTTTTGTTCCTTTCTCACTCGTCTATTCACTTCAGTATCTTCATTTATTATTTTATATATCGTGACCAGCCTTTCAGTTTGGCAGCCTAGTTGCTCCACGTTTCCTCTATTTTCTTGTCATTCCGTGAAAATGCTGTAACGGCGAAAGCTAGCCACTTCTTCCTTTTTTGTGGATGGTGTAAGTAACCTATTTTTCTACCATATTTTATCAATTTTATATATACAGGGTGGCCGATTTATCTGAAGACATTGAAATATCTAAAGAACTACGCATCGCATCAAAAACAAGTCATATTGGGCCATCCAATAATAATACTAAACTCGATCTTCCACCCCCACCCCCTGCGGGTGGGGGAAGGTGGACATAAAAATCTTAAAGGGGAACCCCCCCCTTTTTTTTTTGCAGATTTGGATTCCCAGAAAGAAATACATTTATTAGACCTACGATTAAAATCATTTTGTTCACAAATGGCGCTGTAATCGACAAAAATCAAAATGGGTAAAAAAATAATTGAATAATGGAGATATCTTGACAAATACACATTGGATCAGAAAAATAAAAATAAACGTGTATAATCATTTAAAAATAGATATCAAAAGACACCAGAATTGACCCCCTTCCCCTAGGGGCGGGGAAGGGGGTTACTTTAAAATCTTAAATGGAAAACCCCATTTTTTATTGCAGATCTGGATGATTTGACCATATTATTGATGTAATTTCTTTCCCAGATGGTGCTGTAATCGACAGAAATCAAAATGGCAAAAAATCATTGAAAAGAATGGGATATCTCGAGAAATTACATATCAGATCAAACAAAATAAAAGCAGACGTGTTGGAAATTTTTATGAAAGCTATTCAATGATACCAAACACGAGCCGCACCCCCCTCCCCTTTCCCAACTCCCTGAGGTCTAAACTGGCCTTATTGCTTAAAACATCGATTAAGTTCATTTCTGACCAAATAGTATTTTATCTCATTCTTACAGTAAGAAGAAAATGGTGGGATGAAAAGTCTAAGTTCTGAAAGTAAAGTGAAGTCTGACCGCACTGCACTGCCTTTTATAATAAGTCGTAGTTCCCCGTACGGCCACAGCAGCGCGGCGCGGCCACAGGGATACAACAATAATTGGAATGGGAGTCCCCATTCAAGACCTCAGTGCTGTTCCCCCAACCCCAGGGTGGGGGTCATGTTTGGCATAATTGGATAGCTTTCATAAAAAATATCGAACAGGTCTGCTTTTATTTTGTTTGATCTGATATGCAATTTCTCGAGATATCCCAAGTTTTTGCCCATTTTGATTTTATCGATTAGAGGGCTATCTGTGAAAGAAATTACATCAGTAATATGGTCATATCAATGGATTTTTTTCTGAAGAATCCAGATCTGCAATAAAAAATGAGATTTCTCATTTAAGATTTCAAAGTAAACCCTTCCCTGGTGTCAATTCTGGTGCCTTTTGATAGCTCTTCTGAAACGATTACACACGTTTTTTTTTATTTTTCTGATCCGATGTGTATTTGTCAAGATATTCCTATTTTTCAATGATTTTTTTACCCATTTTGATTTTTGTCGATTACAGCGCCGTCTGGAAACAAAATGACTCTAATCGTAGGTCTAATTAATGTAATTTTTTCTGGAGAATCCAACTGAATAATATGGTCAAATCAATTAATTTTTTCCTGAAGAATCTAGTTCTGTAATAAAAATTTGGGTTCCCCCTTTTTTTTTTTTTTTTTTAGATATTTTAGTGTCTTTAGATAAATCGGCCACCCTGTATACATACAAACAAACAAAATTAAATTAAAAAATGAATATACTTACTTACGTGAACACATCCATTGTGCATTTTAAAATTTCCAGCGAAAGTACGAGGATAATTTTTTGTTACACTCATCCAATTATTTTCACCTACTTAAAGTATATTTTAGAAAAACTGTCTAGAACTCAGCTAAAAAAAACATATGAAAGAAAAATATATTTTTCAATGTACGCAGAATAGAAATCAGCAGCAGTATAAGTATGAATATTAGTTTGAGTCTCAATAAGTTTAAGTCCCCCCCCCCCCCCCTCCTACACATACACACACAAAACATGAGTATCTGTATTGCCTTTATATATATATATATATTATTTTGTTTTGTTTTTTCAGAATCAAACGAAAGGTTACAAGTTCATCTAAAAGAAAGAATGCACGCTTTAGAGGAAAAGAATGCTTTAACAGCTGAGTTAGAAAAAACTAGGAAAGTATTAGAAGATCAACAAAGCGAAAAGGTATGCTGCGTTTATTCAACCTTTTTATTTACAATTACTATGAATTAATAAGACTTTGGATTTTGTAGTTGCTTCTACTGTGCAAAAAAAGTAGAAAAAATTGGTCTTGAAGAGATTTTCGTTGAAACTAAATTAATTTTTTAAACACCGGATAACATATAAGAGAAGAGGAGAATATATAAGATAAAATTATATCGTTTTATATGTCAGTTTCATTGTTAATATAAAATTATATCGTTTTGTATTTCAGTTTCATTGTTAACATTTTATAACTAACATTTAAGAAAAATTTACACAGCATTTTCCCAAGACTACGGAGATAATGGTAGACAAAATTTTGTTTCGGTCACGTTTTTGTTACTGTTAATATTATGAATATGCAGGATATATATATATAATTTAAAAATGTTTTGATCTGGTAAATTAATCTGAAATTATATTTGAAGAATTTATATTTAGGTTTCTGCTTTTTATAGTTGTTCATCTCTCGGTTACAGTCTAATAATGTGGTCCTAATTTTGTAGTTTGTATTTAATTAACTTGATAAGTACAACGATTTGGTTTCATTGTATAGATACATTGATGGAAAATGACATCTTAACACCAAGAAGAAGTCGTGCTAGGTAGTTGAAACCTGGACAGCAGACCTTGAAACTCAGTCTAAATGATGTATTACATTGATACAAGTCACAATGTCACAACTTAAAGTATGCGCGTGTAGTACTATGTCAGCGTTGAATGTCATCGTTTCAGTAGGCGCTGTAGTCACGATCATGTTGAATCCAGGCATGCACACTTTCATCCCATCGTAGAGGTGTGAAATGTCAACCTATGGGATGGTGATTCACCTCTGCTGCAGCTGTACGGTGAGGACGTCCACGGTCGTTCTAGTTGCGCTAGTTTCTAATCATGTTTCACGCATGCTCGATGGGCGAAAGATCTGATAATCTTCCGCCAGGTTAATACGTTCACATCTCAAAGAGCATATTGGGTTGCAGCTGCTTTATGAGGATTAGTTTTATCATTTTGAAACATACCTCACTCAGTACTGTTCATGAATAGCAGCTCAACGGATTTTACCACTGTTCTGATGTAAATGTTCACTGTCATGGTGTTCGGGATAACAACGAGGAGGTCCCGTTATCATAGGAAATCTCTCCCCATATTAATATGCGGGTCGATCTGATATGTTGACGAAGGGTACAGATGGCCATCAGTCGTTCTCCAGGTCTTCTTCTAACCACTTCATACTGACCTCACTCTTTAGCAGCACGAGTTTCCCCTTTTCTTCTTCTTCTTCTTTTCTCGCACGCAGCGTATCATAGATTTCATACTCACATTTTCACTGTTTTACTCATTTTGACTTCGTATATCAAAAACAATGTGGAATTCGTGGCTACGGCTTTTCTTTAGATACTTTTGTACTGTTTGGAATTCAGCTCTGAGTTATTTTTTTTTTTTTTTAGATTTTTCTGCTTATGTCAGCTGAGATAGTAAGTGTCCATATTAGCTACTTCCGTTACACGCCGTCGAATGTACTTCAAATGTTATTACTTTCCTTATTTCAAATGCCGAGTGTGCAGCACGTAATTCAGATTGATATGAGTCAATAAGACAATGTACAACGACAAATAAAGAGGACCATGGACGTTTCAATGAAATAAAAGATAACTTCATTTTATTGGAGTTCAAGTTGTCTCCCCATAGATCTTTTCTACTGTGGTACATGATATGTACTTTAACAAAGTCATATTGCCTTTGTGCACATGGCCACTTTGTCTTATATCTTTGTTCCATTTTCCAAATTCTTTCCATTATACATAAGTGGAAAGTTGAAAACGCAAAATAAAACATGAAAAGGAAATTCAGATTAGTTAGAAACATTGAATCATGAATGCTTACATGTTAAAACGTTCGTAATGAGCGATGCCATTACAACAGTAAATCTTTTTAGAAATAAATTTTGGTTGGATAGAACCATTGCAATTTAGTTTAAATGTAGCAAAATTGTTCCAGATGACATATTATTAAGCCTACTACGTTTCATGTTTTTAAAAACTCGCGTTAAGTAATATAGGTAAGCTGGTTTAGACAGTGGGAGTACAGAAAAAGAATAAAGTGGCACAGTTGCTCATTGTTCATTGATTGTAGTGTCAGACAACTAATAAAGGAAGTTTGTTTACCGTTGATGTGCCGCTTGACGGATACTACATTCAAGGGAAGGAATTGGAAAAAAAAATATTTACCTCTGCAGCAAAATGGATACTTAAGCATCGTATCGTTTGCGTAATACAAAAATATAGTATCGTGTACTCTAGTCTAAAGACAATTGAAAATAAAAACCGCTTTGTTCGTGTTATTTTTATTTATTTATTTTTTCAAGTGCATGTTGAGTGTTGAGTTTACAGGGTAGGGAAACCATTGTTGTTCACTATTAAATATAAACTGGTTCATCTATGCAGTTTATTTGTTGCAGTTTCTTCTCATATTGATGATGTCTTGACAGTGTATATCCATAAAAATTTGAAAACGCAACTTTATTTTCCTACATCTATATCGTAATTTGTGTAGTTTGGAAAATTACGGAGGATAGGGTTAGTGGCAAACTTTAATGTACTTTTTCATTCTATAGGGAAGAATAAAAGAAGCTTTAGAAAATTTAAAATTAGAGTTAGAAGCAGTGAGGAGACAACAATTATCACGGTGAGTAGAATAGAATTTGATACGTCATATTTCCATTATTTTTATCTGTCCTTTTTTCTGTTCTTTTTTATCAAGGGTGAAATATTGAAGGAATTAAACAAATCAAGGCTCGAAATCGAAAATGTTAAGCGGCAAATGTTACAACAAGAAATTGCCTTTAACATTCAGCAGACAGACGCATTAACAAGGTAGGGCACTTACTTAAACCCCAAGTGAAGTAGAATTTAGTAAAACATTTAGTTGTAGTAGTTAGAAATGTAGTGAGTGTTAACGAACATTACCATTCCTTTTGATTTCTCAGAAAGTCCTTAACACAGTGTGTTTGTGTGTGACACGTTGCAGTGACTGAATTTGTGAGTACCACTTGTGAGTGTTTCCCTATGCTTTACTAACTAGACTATCCTGCATGGTGTTTTTGTAAATACATGTTAACCTCAGAAAAACTAATTATTGCAATAGAATGTTTTGTTTTTAGAAACTTATTTTGAAGAGTTCATGTCAATAATAGTCATAGTCAAGGAAGGAACATAATTAGTAGAATAACAAAATTGTTTAGAAAATGTTTTAGTAATAATTTTGGCAGGAGCAGTCATTTACAATATTTTCAACTAGAAATAGCTCAAACAGACTTGACTCCTAACTCTCTAAAACATGACAGAACGTTTTTTGTAAGAATTTGGTAGTTTTATCACCATTGGCTAATTATTTTATTGCAACTATGGAGGAAGACACAATTATTTGTGTAGAGGAAACAGCTCGAAAGAGAATATGGCGACCTGGATGGCCTTACCCAGTTCGAATGTTTCGTGTGGCATGAATGTGTGTGTGTTCTAAAAGAGCTTTGGACTCGTACAAGCGAGATAGATCAATGCCAATAGTTACTAACTAAAGGAATATGTATTCACAAAAATGATTTATCACTGTTTTCTTTCTGGTAGCACCACCTCTGCTATTGTTTACTTGTTCGTTCATTTCATTTTATGTGATTATTAAATCAGTTACGTCAATGCATTGAAATGTAAGAAAGCGTTAATATAACACCAAAGAGAAGAAGAAAAAATGAAGTGTAATGAAGCAGAGCATTCACATGAAATCGACCCTGGATAGACTGGAAGTCGTGCCAGTGAGCAATCATGTAGTGGCCTTAATTGGACCAGTTTTCGTCTCGTGGAAAGCTACTGCATTTCACAACGCTGTGAAAATGTTTATTGAGTGTATTTACCTTTCACAAGTGGGATACAGATTCAGTTCGAAGTCACTCAACGATTAGTTTTTCTGTTCATTTTTCAACGTTTATCCACACAAAAAATATTTGTGTAAAGAAGTAACAAAATTTCGACCTCCGGATAGTCTTCATAAGAATGACGTGGAGAGTTTCGAAAGTAGACTTGGTGGATCAAAGTGAATTGGCTGATGACATCATATAAAGTAGAATATATACCATTGAGTGATAAAATGAGAGAGTATCTGTTGTAAAATCAGCCTTACATATAAATCTTAAGAACTCTTTCTATGTTTATGCATTTCTGTCCGCTATACAAATGCACATTTGTAAACAAATCTGCACCAGCCTTTGCATGCCTACCTCATTTGATCATAAGAAGACCGTAGGCTGTGTGTGATCTCAAGATTTTTAACCCCGAAGGTACCATCCATTTCATATTAAGTAGCGTCTGCATGCTATCAACACGACAAATGCAACCTGCACTTATTTTTTTCTTTGGGAAGAAGGATTTGATTGTTTCAATTAGCCCCGCATCATCAAAGCAGGTAGTATATAAATAAATAAAGAAAACTCTAAAATGTAACAGCATAAGAAAGAAAAGAACGATTAATAAGTTTAAAATGTGAGAGTCGGAGGCAAGTCAGGAATTTGTTGAAAGTTACCTTATCTCTGCACTCAAGCCGCAGTTACAGAACCTTTGCTAGTTGTGTTTGAAGGATTATAGGTTTTATATAAGATAAAATAAATTGTATGGGCGGTAACAGCACTATGGCTTACGCCCGTCCCGCTAGCATTTTATACCATAGATCTCATATTAGATAGAGTTAGCACGCTTTCCCATTTCTGTCTGCGCTAAACTAATGGATTTTTGTACCTGAGTACGTGATTTTGAATTCATCCGCTAGGTATCTCTGGCAGAGACCTCATATTCTATTATGAGGTCGATGCCAGAGTTACCTAGCGGACGAATTCAAAATCACGTGCTCCTGTACAAAGAAAAACATTAGTTTTTGTGCAGACAGAAATGAGGAAGTGTGCTAAGTCTGTCTGTTATGAGATCTATGGCTATACTCTGCAATGTTGCAAGGGTCAAAATTGGTGGTATTGAATCTGGCATGTAGGAAAACTGGTGTGTCACGGTGTTTGATAAAAAGAAGAGACATGGTGGATACGTAATTCTAAGTTTTAAATAACAGTTTTTTTTTTCTGTCACATAGTGGTATCTCAGGTTCTATACATAAATACATAATCAAAATGGTGGATCTAAATTTCCCGTGTTCAGTATGTATTTACGTATAAATAGCAATGAGAACGTGTTGAAGTTGTATTAACTATTCGTGCATTTTGAGTTATTTTAAGTTTTGGTAGTACTGTATATTGCAAACTATGACTACGTGGGAAAACAAAATTAGTGTCAGTATCTTTTTGGATTACGACAGCGTTTCTCAACCTGTGGTCCGCGACAATAAGACAGGTGGTCCGCAGGTGAACTTTAAAATAAATTAGTTAAAATGATCCATATGAAATTTCTACTAAATTAACACTTCACTCATCAGTCAAGAAGACAGTCATTTTCAGACTATCACCGAATGAGTTAGGTAAGTGGTCAGGACAGTAGACTTTTGTGTTCGGAGGTCGCGGATACAAACCTCTAGGCCAGCCATCGTGACAGCGTTTTCCATAGTTTATCCTCAGTCATTCCAGGCAAAGGAATAGGCCAGGGACACTTCGTTCAGATTCCTAGGTTGTTCATCCTTCCATACTTATCTGTGCACGTTCGCAGTCGCGACCACGAACTCCTCGAAGCAGAGAACCGCCACGGCAATTGGAAGAATAGAAAGACGAATAATAAAAGATGGGTAAAGGGATCAGGAATATGGTTGTACTTCCTGCATGCTCATTTTAACAAACTTCAGAGCAGAGAGCCGCCAAGGCTTGTAATAAAAGAGGGCTCAAATGAACAATATGGTGGTTGTTTCCCTCGCTGTCCGCGAATAACCCAAGAGGTTAAAATGCAACTCGAAGCAAACATTTATTGTCCATATTTCAGCTCACTGGTTAATTAGTATTCACTGTTACCATTTGCGTGGAAGTGTTCAGTATCTCTTGTGAAATGCTGAGTGATAGTTGTGAAAAGTCAGTTGTGCATTAACTTCAGTTTTCGTATATTATGTGAGATTTTTTTAAAATGGAAAAGTGGCTTAAAACGGGTACTTTGAAAAGAGGAGTAAGTGAAACGTGTAGTGTTAACGTTGATTCCGTCTCCAAGGCACGTGTTGTAGCGGCAAGTGAATTTGGCGGTATTAAAGAAGAAGCAAGCAGTTCAAAGAAAATATATAGTAGAAAATATGACGGTTCATATCTGGAATTCGGTTTTACCTGGTGTGGTGATGAAAGTGAGCAGAAACCTCAATGTGTTGTGTGTTATGAAGTGGTGTCGAATGAATGCATGAAACCTGCTAAACTCCGACGGCATTTGAAAAATAAGCATTGTGATGTAAAAAATAAGCTATTGAAATATTTTCAGCGGCGTTTAGGGACACTTAATCATGGGAAAAACTTAGTTTCGACCGTGAGTTCGGTTAATAACAAGGCACTGGAAGCATCCTAAGTTTGCGCATAGCAAAAACGGGGAAACCTCATTCTATCGGGGAAAATTTATTACTTCCGGCTATAAAAGATGTGTTAAATACTATGTTCGGCAACAAATTCCTAAAATATATTAGTTTGATTCCGCTTTCAGATGACACCGTCGGTCGCAGAATTAACGATATGGCAGGTGACGTAGAATCTCAGATAATCGAGAGAGTTACGAAAAGCCCATATTATGCGTTACAGATAGACGAGACTACTGATGTTGCACACGGTGCGCAGTTAGTGAGTTACATAAGATATGCTCACGATAACATTATTCATGATGATATTCTATTTTGTAAGACTTTGTCAACGCAAACAACGGGGGAAGAAATATTTGGCACTCTCAATAATTACACGAGGGACAAGGGATTGGGGAAAATGTGTAGGCTTCTGTTCAGATGTAGCTCGTGCCCTTACTAGTAGACATAGTTTCGTAGTTTCTAAGGTCAAGGAAGTGGCTACTAATGTGACTTGGGTACATCGTTTCATACACAGAGAAGCGTTAGCATACAAAGGAATGCCACCTAAATTTAAAACTGTGCTAGAAAGTGCTGTAAAGCTAGTAAATTTTATTAAAGCCCGGCCGTAAACAACATGTTATTTTCAGTGCTCTGCGAAGAAATGGGCAGTGGATTTATGAACCTTTTGCTTCATTCTGAAATTCGCTGGCTTTCCAGGAAAAAAGTTCTAACAAGGTTATTTCAATTAAGACATGAAGTTTTATTGTTTGTAAATGAACGCAATTCTGAGTTTGCATCACTTCTTGTAGACGAAGTTTGGTTAACAACCTTTCGGACATTTTTACAAAATTAAATGATCTAAATCTCTCCCTGCAAGGAGGATCTCTAACTGTTCTTGAGGTCTACGTCAGAATAAAAGCGTTTGAGAAAAAACTGCTGTTATGGATTAGCTATATAAAGGACAGACAGAGTATTTGCACCTTTTCCAATACTGGAATCCTTTTTGATGGAAAACGACATTATTGTTGATTCTAAATTTTTGAAAGAGGTTTGTGACCACCTTGAAACTCTGAAACAGAAATTTGAAACCCATTTTTTAAATAATTTTTATGACAAGTTTCTCTGGGTTCGCAGTCCATTTCATTCTGGCAATCACGAAAACAATCTTTCGTTATCAAAAAAGAACAGTTAATTAGCTTTCTACTTATACTGGAGTCAAAATGCAATTCAGAGATCTAGCTTTGGCTCGATTTTAGAAATCCCCTTCAGTGCAAAATGAGTACCCCGAACTGTCCGAAGATGCACTGAAAATTGTGATGCAATTTTCCACAACATATCTTTGTGAGAAAGGATTTTCATCGCTCATAGAAATAAAAACAAAATACAGAAATCGTCTTAGTGTGAGTGCCGATCTTCATCTAAAGTTGACCAATATTCAGCCAAACATCTAGCAGTTGTGCAAGGACCGACAGGCTCATCCATCTCATTAAATGTAAGTACTATCATACAGCTTGTAATTAACGTTAATTTTGGGGAAAATTGAAATTTGCTCAATTGTGATAAACTTTTAGTCGTTTACTTATAATTTTATTAATAATGTTTGTATCTATATTCAAAACAGTTTTGTTTACGTTTATTAAGCAGTAAATGGCACAGTACACATCAACGGTTGGTATTCTGTGAATACGTAACAAATAATTTAGTGGTCCGCAGAATTTTTTTGAGACTCCTAACTGGTCCTTGGACTGAAAAAGGTTAAGAAACGCTGGATTACGAGAATGGAATTTGGGTATTGTTTTTACTCAGATAAAGTAAAGTTGGTACGAAGAAGCAGCTTATTGTTAGAGTCGACTTCAGTTAGGTCTTCATTTTTTAATCGAATTTGTCGGTAATATTTTCGGTTCTTTTACGGATTTTAGTCGTCTTTATTCTTTCTTTGTGAAGTATATTTCACTCCAAGGTAATAAAGGATTAATTCAAATGAGTCACGCGTTAAGTATTTAATTGTCAACAATAAACAAAAGTAATTTTTGGAAGTGACTAGAGAATGTTTATTTGGAGAGCGTGAACGATGTTCTTTGGATTTTCTTTAAAAGGAGTTGAGTTTCGTTTATGCACGAATCATTCCCAATTATCATTTTGTTGAATTGGCACGTAAGTGATACTTCGTGTTAAGCGTTGCTCAAGATTTAGTATTTCAATTAATACTACGAGTGTTCCTCCACATTTCACGTATTAACTACTGCACATGTACATTTTATTCATTTTTTTTAATTTACCGGTACGTTAACTTTTGATAAGTGGAAATAGTTAGAACAGATTAAGGATAGAAATGGTGTGACTTACACTCATTCCCAAAACTTCGGATTGTAAATATTACCTGCAACGTCGCACGAACAGAAATGTTTATTTTTATTGTGGTTTCATCTTAGTTATTATTTTTAATGGAATTACGTGATTGCCTAGCAACTCAGACTTGAGTGCCGAAGGGTTATTTTGTGTAAGCTATTATTTCTGTATGGAAGAGCATATGATAATATTATTAACCATTAAACCAATAATAACCCTACTTTGTTTTAACGCTCAATAAATGGCAACATGGCTATATTGAGGTGCTAATTTTGTTTTGTAATTTATTAAAACAATTCTTTTTTTGTAGAAAATTCCCTTTGTTATAGATTTTAGAACAGCTTGTGCAGATGGCGTGTTACCGTTCATGCGTAAAGTCGCAACATGCAAAACGACTGTTAACAATAATCAAGTTATCTATTTCCTGATTAAATCGGGTAGCCAAGTGATTCCCTGCCTGGTTGTATATTCGATGTACACTATGAACATACTTCTGATCTCCAATAAAATTGTTTTATCGTTAAATCATAATCTTTTCTTGTTATGTTAGTTACTTGGTTCCCTGTTGCAAAATCTCTTACTCATATGCGTATCATGCCCGGGACGCACATGAGCTGTATGGTTCTCTGTGTGTGTAAACCACACAGTCAGTCGATATAGTTAATGCGTTATGTTAGTATTCTTAATAAGGTTAGTGAGGAGAATTGTAGTGATGATGAAAGTGAAGATAATAAAAAGAGATGATGATAATATTAAGATATAGCATGCATAAACAGTGATAATGAATATTCCATACGTAGCATATTAACTACATAAGCAGATACCTAGCAACACTCATAACAGCGAGATAACCATGATGAATAGGAGCTGTACTAGTACTTAGCAGGCTCGCGAATAGACTGCCGGACGAGCGGAGTTCGTTACTAAGGATTACTCGTGCGTATCCAGAAATACCAAGATCAACTACAACTGCAGCAATAAATTCTACGTGGGTAATTGTTGTGAAGTCACCAACTTTGTAAACAATTACGCAGTGCTGCCAACTGGTCACTTTTGTCACCTTTAATCACTTTTTTTTTCTTTTAGTTACTTTTTTTAGGCATTTTTCAACATTGCTGTGTAATCTTTAGATTATCCATGAATATTGTGTCAGCAGTCACAGACAATGTTTTGACCATCTGAATTGTATGCAGAATTGTGAATTTTTAATATTACAGTGGGTTGTGTCAATAAATGCACAGTTAACCCAGGAGACTCAGAGTTCGGGTGTGACAATCCCGGATTTCCTAGCTGGTTCCAACATTTGTTCATCCTTTTGTTGGTTCCCTGTTCCTTCTACTGCTTTCATTTTTCCTACACTTTGCCTTTCGTTAAGTTTCCAAACTCATACATGTAAGGGAGGGGACTGGAAATCTTCCCAGTTGCATTCGGTTCTCATTCATACCACAGTTTTCTTTTGCATACTACACAATTCCATTAGACACAGGGCCTGCAGTTTAAATTGCTATCCCAGTATATACCATACTTAAACATTGTCATTTCCCTGAAGAAATTTTTATTGTCCATGTCTGGGATGAAACTTGCATTCTGAGGTGATTTGGATAGCTTGGTAGCAGAGCAAGAGAGAGAGAGAGTTAAAAAAAAAAAAGATTTGCAGGAAAAGTGTTTGTGCAAATTTGAATTTGGTAATCTTTCCAAATGAAAATATTTACATATATTTACATTCCAGGGTCTTGTGAGAGTGTGATTTCAGACTTCCCAGTTGTCGTATCTTCTTCTACAACAACTTACTTCATTGGTGCATCATCCCCAGGACAATGGGCAGATGTTCTGTGAGAAGTGACTGGTTCTTCAAGGAGGATGGAACAGGAGCCATGGTGTTTGAGTGGGTAAAAAAAAAACACAGTGATCATGAAGTGCTTTGTGTCGTGTGTGATACTGTCATAAATGTGGAAAAGAAAGGCTTTCAGGCTCTGAAACAACATTCTGTGACATCAAGACATAAACAGTTATTTTGTACAAAAATGGCACCACAATAGCTTCGTCTTACGTCTGCATCTTGTAGTTCACCACCTTCCATGAACAGTGGCAGTTCATCACCTTCTCTTTCAACAGTAAAATTATATAATGTCAGGGACAGTGCCAGTATTGCTGAAACAATATGGGTATTAAAAAGTGTTTGTTGCAATTATTCAGCTGCTTCATGTCAAGGTATTCGTGATCTTTTTGACGCTATGTTTCCTGGAGCTGTTCCACAAAGTTTCAGTTTGAGTAGAACGAAATTCTAGTATATTCAAACTGAAGCCCTAGAACCTTATTTTAAAATGCAGCGGCTGAATGACAAGATAATGCCTATTATTCACTGTGCTTTGAAAACAACAAACAGTACTGGTGAAAAAAAGTTAGAAACTGTGGTTCGGTATTGGTCAGCAGTTCAGAATAAAATTGTGAGCCATCATTTACCGACATTTTTCATTGGTAAAGCAACATCTAAGGATATTGTTGGTAAACTTACAAGCGCATTAGATTCAACAAACCTCCCTTTGCATAAACTATTAATGCTTGGGAGTGATGACCCAAATGTAAACAAGAAAGTAATGAGACTGATTATTGAACAAGTTTGTTTTGTAAGAAAAAAAAACTTATTGATGTAGGCTTCTGTAATATTCACCTGCTACATAATGCTTTCTTGAAAGGAATGCATCATCTAGGAGAGGATGCTTCTGATCTGATTGTGTCTGTATATAACTTTTTCAGTGGTTGGCCGTCAAGACTGGAAGACTTCTCAGACATACAGCAGTCATTGGCATTGCCTAGGCTTCATTTCATAAAGCATAGCCCATCTAGATGGTTAACCCTGGAAACAGCTTCAGAGAGAATGCTTCAGCAGTGGGATGGTGTCCAGAAATACTTCTTAAAATTTATTTCAGCAAAGAAGTCTGTTCTAGTTTCCAACAGTGGATACAAACACATTGTTCAGCTTCTGAAGAAACCCACAATGAAAGCGGAACTGACATTTGTTTGCTCCACTGCACACATTTTTACCCAATTCACCAGAACTTTCCAGAAAATTGAGCCATTGATACATTTGCTTTACAGAAACTTGTTCAGGTGTTGCTAGGAAGAATTTGTAAACCATCAGTTTTGAAGACTTGTGAACTATCAGAAGAAATTTTACAGGAATCCAATTTACTGCCTCTAAAAGACATGTTTTGTGGTGATGATGTTACAGCAGCTCTCCAACAGGTTTCTGAAAAGGACCGCCTTCAGTTCTTGACGCATGTTAAGATGTATTTTACTGAGGCCTGTAAATACATTCTTCTTAAAGCCAACCTGGCAGGGTCAAGGAATCTGCAACATTTCCGGTGTCTTCATCAGCAGAAAGTTTCAGTGATATTGTAAGCATCGCAAAAGCATTACCACTGGAAATTGATTGTGATCAGCTAATGGATGAATGGAAGCTTCTCCAGTTGGAAACCACCATAAGTTTAAGTACAAAACAGACTGGAATAGACAGTTATTGGAACCAATTCATCAGTATGAAATGTATGACAGGAGGACCAAATATCCCCGGAGAAGTAAAGTGGTTAAAGCAGCTCTAGCTTTGTCTCACGGGAATGCAGAGGTTGAGAGGTTTTCTTTTTCTGCATCCAGCAAATATCTTGCAGAGGATCGGACATCACTCTCAGAAAAAACTGTCAATGCATTTATGACAGTAAAAGCTACAATGAAATTGTATGACAACAAACTAGAAAAAGTACCTATGATAAAAGAGCTGCTTTCTTTGGTGCAGTGTGCATACAAGAAATACCAGACCTACCTAGAAGAAGAAAGACGAAAAAAGGAAGAAAAGGAAAAACAAAAATATGAAGAAGGAAAAAGAGCAGCTCAGGAAGAAGAACGTCAAGAAAAACTTGCAGTAAAGAAGGAGATTTCATCATGTGAAGAAATACTGAAACAAAAAAGACAGCAGGAACAGGAGAAACTTATTGCAGCTAATAAGCTGACCTCTGAAGCTAATGAAAAACTTACAGAAGAAAGACTTTCAAGAAGCAAGGCTTGCCCAGTCCATGTTGACAGGTTCTCTTCAGGTCCAGAAAGAACTTCAGAATCAGAAACAAGATGCAGATGCTCTCCAGTCTAGAGTTGATAAAAGAAAAAGTGCTTTAATAACATTATTTTTTAACAAAAAATCAAAGAATCGTGAATTACTCAAATGTAATTTTCTATGCAAGTACATGCTTATTATTTTTATCTTACCTTACTTTCAATACATGGCTTATGTTATAATATAAAATGTTTATTAACAATGGTAGAAAGTTTGTAAACTGTACAGAAGTTATGTAATTATAAGTAAATAATGGCCAAACCCCATCCAGGATCAGTATTAACTGTATTTTGCAGCTTTTTTACTCAGAAATGTCATTATTTCAATTAGTAAGATTCGTAAAGTCATGCATTTACTATCAATATCCGTGCAGTAAGTTAAAATTTGGTAAAATAAGTATGAAGCATGTCGCTTTTGACAAAAAGGTTAAAGAAATGTCTGCTTCTTATTTGAAAACAGTTGATTATAATCGTAACCGGCCTTTTTGGTATGGGGATATCTTTTTCTTTAAATCAATAATGTTCTTTCACTTCTTAAATAATGTAAGTCACTTTTAGTCACTTTTTTACTAGATTCAGTCACTTTTATCACCTTTTTCACATCCAGAAACTGTTGGCAACCCTGATTACGTTTTAAACTATTTTATTGTAAACCACGTAGTTTGTTAAATTCAAGGCTAAGCTATAATCAGTGTACTAATTCCGATGTATCGGATTAGTGATCAGTATTGATTTACTAATTGATTCATAAGTAACATAGTCCTTGCCGAATATTGCAACACATACATTTTGTACCTTGAAGAATTGTCCTTTCCTTTCCTTAGCTAGAAAGTCTTCATACGGATGGTTCTACTGTGAAAGTGTCTCTTGTTAATTATATGCTTCATTCTAACCCGTAGCATGCCCGAGAACCACGAAGGTTCGAGCTTGGCACGTTACAACGTGTGCAGGAATTTTGAATTTGAATTTATTTATAGCCTTTAGGTATCTATGGCTCAGGTCAACGTGCACAGGAGAAACAGCACTTTCCTTTTCTTGCTCACAACGTAAAAATACAGTATACTCTGAGACGAGGTCGACTCTTCTTGACCACAGCGTAGGGAAGGATATAATTCCTTCAACTTCCATATATATCTACTCTTGCGTATGTGTATATATATTGCGCAGCAGCTACAGAGTCTTGAGCAACAGGGAACAATAGTGGATTTAGCGGAGTTAAAGATGGATAGATATAAGACAACCATGGTGCGAAAAAAATATAAGACTTGTGTCTCAACCGAGAATGGAAGTATTGAAGACAATGACACAAGGAACAGGTAACGCTGGCAAAAATTTTGAAGAGGTCGCAAGAGGCCATGAAACAGTCTCAAGAGACAATCAGTAAGTTGAAAGAAGAAATTATAATGGCAAGGAACGACGTTGAGGAATTAAAACGAAGTTTCCAGATAACATTACAGATGTAAAGTGAATTTCTCAACTTACATGATGAAATTAGCAAACAAATAGTAGCTATCAAAACAAAATATGATCAGCGATGCCTAAAATTACAAGACTTTAAGAATGAAACAAGCAACTTACCAAAACAAACAAACAAACAAACAAACAAAAAAAACAGAAGTTACATCACAAACCAAACAAAAGAGGTAAATGAAAAATTGAGTAACAAAATACAGAATCTAGGAAGTAGCTATAGCTACAGATCGACGTCAGGTGGAACTTTTGCTGTCATGATCAGAGATCGAATAAGCGGAGACAAGGATGACAAATTGAGAACAACGACGTTAAAAGAATGGAAAACCAAACCATTCAGTGATATTCATTAGAAGCGTGCTCAACCTACAGAAGAAAACGAAACTTTGAAACATACGATAGCAATTTACCTGGTATCTAAGGTATGGTAATCAGGAGGAAAATCCTAATTTTAGATGAATAAAGAACATACTACTGCGGAGGTAGGCAGTATGAATATACAATTTCGTGCAGAAATTATTAGAAGGGAGCCAAATGCACACGAAATCCATGGATTACATGGACTTTCCAAAGTGGTTTGGAGATATGACAAAGTAGAATCCACTTGAATACTTGACGCTTTTATCCTTCGGATTACTGACTCCTGTAAATTTAATCTGATAGGCCAAGTAATGACAGATGCAACCAAATGCTAATTTTCGTATGAATAAGATACATCTGGACCTTTAAGGACTTTTCTGCTATGAGTTTGTACAATATTACCGAAGTTATGAAAACATAGCAAAACGAAACTATGATTTAGTGAGTATTAAGATAAATTGGAGAGAAGCAGACCTTTATGAATTGCAAGCCCTTCGGCTAATATCGCAATTCAGAAACGTCGATTCCGATACAGCAGATCGCTTTTGAAAAATGTCACTGGCATGTTGTGTGTGTATGAAACGTAATTTTACATTTACTTACTGTGAAATCCTTGAGGATTTGCTAAAGAATCTTAGAGAACTAAACAGTCTTAGAGGAAAATCGGAAGAAAAATTGACAGAATCTCAGCAGAAGTATATATATGCGCGTATATATATTGTACGCGGCGTCTGGCGTTTTGGACAACGTGGCGTCTCCTTAGCACAAGTCCCGTACCAATCCTCTCTGTCCATTTTCTTTCCTACCATGTGAAAACACCTTTGCGAAACGTTGCGGCTTTTCTATTATGTTTGTAGTGTTCGTGTACACCTATCCTTGGTATTCTATAATGTAAGTACCTTTGTTACAATCTTATGTATAAGGGAGAAGCTATCAATATAGGCAACAGAATAACCACGTGAATCAGCTACAATTCTATTGTAAACGAGAAAACAGCATTACGGGCCATTCCACGTGAATTCAACCAAAATTTGGATGAAATATGGCAGTTATAATGCTCCCTAAAATCCGGCATTTTTTGATATTTTGAAAATTTTGAGTTCGAAAATTTTCTCGAAAATTCATAGCAGGTGAGCCTGTTTTGTGTTATTTAAATATTTTTTTAATAATATTTCTTAATTTTTCAACACTACATGAGACACCTATCATATAAGCACAGAACCATTCCATTTTTTCTGTCACACAAGGCAAGTGCCAGGATGGCACCTTCAATATAGTCCCTGGACAACATCTTCCAACATCCTTCCCCTCCCCTATCCAGACCTGAGCCTTAGATGCCTAAAGGCCATAAATAAAATTCAAATTCAAAAATGAGGATAGTAGTGTAAGACTTATTTTTACTTTTTACAGGTTCATTTATAATATTTCACTTTTCTCCCTAGCGCCGTGAAGGCCCATCACAATTTTTTTACTTATGAAAATTGATATAATGAGCTTTCAAAGAAAAAAAAATCATTGAAATCAATTATGGGGATTTCGAGTTATAAAGACTTTATAACCTTATGTTCTCCACTCTCTAGTACATCTGTGTTCTTCCCTCATTTATTGAACTTCTTTTCTGACACATTTTATGCCAATTCGACAATCTTGCTGAAATTTTCCTCGTTCGCTCTCTCCCTTCCTCTCTCTCTCGTGGTGGCGAGGAGAAGATGGATGCGTGCTTTGGTTTACTAGAAAAAAGGATACTTTTGTGTAGCCTGTTCGTATTGCTTGGAGGATGTGTATCCTCTCTTAGTTCGAAACTCTTATCTCAGTTCGGTGATTCTGATCCACACCTGTGAGCATCATTAAGTGAATTTGCTTTTTCTACCCTTCAGCATTAATATCTTTATTGTTCCTGACAGTCGTAATTCATTTATGACTTATTTTAGTTCCTGACAATATTTTTAGGTAGATTTCGAAGAAAAATATACCTATTGAGATCGATACGATATGAAAGTATATACAGGGGTTGGACAAAAAAAATCTAAAAACACGTCATACATGACAGGTAAGTGTGGCCCGCCACTGTACACCACGTGTTGCGGTTGCCGATCGTGTTTTGTTTTCAATGTGTCATGTGGACCTTCCTCTTCCGTCAGCAGTACCCAGTTCACCTGTGAGTGTCATGGTGTGCAAGTGGTGCGGTAAAATGGGCGACCTGACAGACTTCCAAAGAGGCATGATCGTTGGTGCCCGTCTGGTTGGAGCTTCAGTGACAACAGTGGCGACCAGTGTGGGGGTATCGACAGGCACTGTATCCAATGTCACGAGGGCATACACAATACATGGGCAAACAACGTCTGCAAAGCACAACAGTGGTCGAAAGACAATCCTGTCCGATAGGGACAAGAGGGCATTAAAACGGATTGTAGCAACTAAAAAGGAGACCACTGCAATGAAAATTACGTCTGAACTCAATTCCGGCCAGAGAACCCGGTTTCATCAAAAACAGTGCGACGGGAACTTCATAAAA